>JAPKLW010005062.1:0-22829 GCA_026898455.1 Plectranthus barbatus
TATTTTCCGCTGCCAAGGTATACCCTGATATCCGGGACCAACAAGTTTCTAGTTTCTATTACAACTCGATATATCCTATACAAGGATTACATGTAGAAACATACAAGAAACTTAAAGCTAAAGTAAGTTTTGACACACCAAAACATCAAAATAAAAGGTAAATTGAAACTCAGTTTCTAACAAGGTGAAATTATAATTTATTTCCCAAATGAAATATAATACAAATTTGATCACTTTCTTGGTTAGGGATACAATTTGTCCATATCACTATGTCAGATTTTATCACGCCAACTCGAACATGAATCAATTATATATGTTTAAATTTTTTTGTCTATAATCAATTAATTATAGATTCGAATAGATAGGAGAAAATTCTTTTTCATTTAAATTGTGTACCCAAATTTTTTAAAAAATTAACTTAATTATTTTTTTAATTTTTGAGACTTTTTAAACTACAAAGGCCCCTGATCCGGGTAGGGCCTAATTGCACGGATCAGTCCGTGCGTCGGCCGTTCATAATAACTACTAGATATTCACCCGTGCGTTGCACGGACTTATTATGTCTTGACTATTATAAGTAAAATATAAGTATATTAAATATAATTTATGATTTTAGTTTTAAATTATTATTTTGGATATAATACGAATTCACGCAATAATAATAAATATAGATTGAAACTTATCAATTCTAAAAGTAAAAAACAACTATGTTTGCGAATCGGGATTCCAGGCCCAAATGACCATATCTATTTGCAATATAGTGAATGTTTAAACCGTACTTGACAATAAACTTATTTTAAATTTATTAATGCTATTATTCAATGTTACTATCATGAGATGTTTAAAAAATATAATTTTAAAATAATTATGTTCGGCAATTACTATTTAATTTTTTTATTATTATATAAATTTAATTATCGCTGTAATTATAACTTTGATTACCGAATTCATATAAATTGTCAACTTATAATTGGTAAAAAATTTAATATTTTTGTTGATAATTAATGTAGATAGTTATCTATTATTTATGAGATATAAAAATTGAAAACAAAGAAAATGGGATATTTATTGGACGAAATTGCTCATAATAATTCATATAATTTAATATTTACTCAATTAAATCACAATATATTTAGATAAAATGAGATAATTGCTTGAGATCTTTTGCTGACATAGATCATTAACTATAACTATAGTTGTTCCTTATTTAATACTTTTTTTTAAGTATATTATTAGATTATATTCCTCAATTTTCAAAATTTATAACTAAATTGAATCCCTTAATCTATAAGATTATTGATTTGTATTTAAAGTTTGTATTATATACTAATATAATTAACAAAAAGGAACAAATATTTTTTAATTCTAAATTTATTTTTAATATTTTTATTGTTGATTATGGTCCTCTTAAATTTCTACCAAATTTATTTGGTAGATGGTTTACATTAGCTCAAACCCCATCAAACCTAAAATATTATTATTGCATTTCAACTTAATTACATTAAAATATAATATGAAGAGAGTAAGTATAAAATAATCTCCGACCCAAAAACTTTTTGGCCAATGCAGTAAAACTTTTGAAGTGCAAAGATACACTTTTTATTTAATGATCGATATTCTAATTTCGTACACATTAGATTTTCTAAACTTATCGTAATATATGTTAAATTATAAATAGTATATATATTTGGTGTTAAGGATTTTTAAAATTATTCTTTGTGGACAGAGTTACATACGTATTATTAATTGATTCCCTAATCAAATATCACATTAAAGTTTATTTGGTTATACAAAATCATTGTGTAGTTGCATTAAATATTTAATTGCATTATAACTTTTCTGTTAATGTTTAAAAATGCCCTATTTTATAAAACATGTAATGAAAATACCCCTTTTTATAAACATATCCAAGAAATGCCCCAAAGTACAATATCTGACATGTTTTTGTGTTTAAAAATGCAATCAAGACAATCATTTGGTGATGATTTGCATTTAATTAGGAGAAATTATTTTTTAAAACTTGATTGTGTTTAAAAAAAGAAAAAAAAAATAAAATTGGATCCCACCAGTTTTTCGCGGTGATGACCGGTCGGCACCGGTGATGACCGGTTCAGACCAGCGGTGCCGACCCAAAATTGAATTTTTCTTTTTTTTTTTTTTTTTTAAAAAGGCGGTGATGACCGATTTTTTACGATGCCTACCGGTCCATTTGCGGTGATGACCGGTTTGAACCGGTCTGCATCCCTTCCCCCTTTTTTTTTTTTTTTAATGTGGTGATGACCGGTTTTTTCACGATGCCTACCGGTCCATTAGCGGTGATGACCGGTTTTTTGATGATGCCTACCGGTTTTTGTTTTTTAATTGCAATTTTTTTGTTTTATTGTATGAATAATGTAATTTTCAACAATAATTTAGGGCATTTTTATTTGATAAAGTTGTGTTGGATGAGTTGTTACTATAAATGTACAGTATTGGCAGGCTTGCTGATAGCCTTTTTTTGGACTAAATCAATGAACAATGAATTCAGTTGTTGAAAAATACAGTGAAATGCTCGTGAATACTGAATTCATTTGTTGAAAAATACAGTGAAATTGAAATTAATCGTACGCAGAATTGATGTTACCTCACTGCAGTACACTGCACTAATCAATTCAATAATTTTACTTTTGCAGACTTTGAAATCATTCATTGAATATAGACCTAACTCTTTACTTTATATACTCTCATTCAGAAGAAAATTTTCATTCACTGCAGAAACCAAAAAAATTCTATCATCATTCTGTCATTCACATTTTCTCTGAACCCCTTTCGAACCCATTTTCAAGCAATTAAAATGGAGAATTGGTGCAACATGTTTTTGCACTATAATGGCCATTTTGATCATTCGTGGCACTATATTGGTAGACAAGAAAGATTGATTTACCTATCAATGGCTAATATATCAATAGCTGCATTGAGAAGCACCATTCAGACGATTCTTGATGCAGAAGGTATTGGAGGTGAGTATAATATCTATTATACATCTCAGACTCAAAGTGGAAGAAATGGAGCATCATTGCTGACAGAGAATGCGGAGCTGCAACGACTCCTTGATTTTTACTCGGAGCCTGATATTTACATTATTATGAATCCCACAATCAACACTGGTGCTGGTACTTCTCAGCGGGAGCCATCCCCCTACATTCCGTTCGTATCCTCAGTCAATCCTCCACCATATGCTCGATACAGTCCAACTGAATCAGAACTTCAGAGATTTACATCTTCTATGCATTTTGATATTGGTTCTGAAGGTGGTAGTCGGGGTTCACATATTCCTGACTTGAATGATGAGCTCCCTGAAGATCATAATGATGACGAGGAGGCCCACTTCATTCCTGAATACCACACAGGAACTGATGGTGGTGTGTTGGAAGAAGAAGCAGACGAAGAGGCTGATCTAGATTCATCCGGATCTGATTCTGATAATGAAGGTGAAAATTTCTTGATGGATTGCACAGTTGCAGAATTTTCTGCATGGATCAGATCAGCGGGAGGTATGAGTGCTTTTATTTCAAATCTTATGCCCACTAACCCCCTTTTAGAAGGTTGTCCAGTTCAAGGTGATATGAATAATTGGATAGTTCCAATTATGCCAGTGGATACGACCGAGGCACCTGTTGTGAGAGATGTGGCATCCATACTTGATCAGGAATTGAGTTTGGGTGCCATGTTTTGGAATAAAGATGACTTGCTAATTGCTGTTGGTTTGTGGCATATGGAGCATCGTCAGGAGTTTAAAGTGAAAAAGTCTGATAGCATCCGACTTGATTACATTTGCAAACGAAGTGAGAATTGTTCGTTTCACATACGTGCGAGGTGCAGGGATGGTTGCTGGATTATCCGTCACTTTCAACCAAATCATAATTGTATGTTGAATCTTGCGGGAATTGGATCCAGAAATATCCGTTCAAAAGTAGTAGCTGCCTATTTTGCTCGAAAGATGCATCGCCAGGGTCAAATCATCAAACCAAGAGCAATAATGGCCGAACTTCAACGAACTTTTGGGATTCGGGCGAGCTATGCTGTTGCATTGCGATCCGAAGCCTATCCATAAAGGAACGAGATGGCCGGAATCTCCTAGACTCACTTGACTCTCCACTAGATGAAGTCCTATCCCTCCTCGAACGAGTGCGCCTATGTGATGCTATCGAGCTCTGCCCTTGAGAATGAGATTGTGCCCCAAAACCTCCCTGAACACCACCCTGATCACCGTGATCACCTCCCTCATCACCCCCATCAGCACCCTCATCACCACCCTCATCACCACCCTGATCACGACCCTCATCACCACCCTGATCATGACCCTCATCACCACCCCTTTGTCCTCTAGACCCCTGTCCTATAGAAATGCTCTGTGATCGACGATCACCTCTCTGTCCAACAGGACGTACTGGATTTTCTGGTCGTCGAAAGTTAACACTTAGGGACTCCTCTGACTGAGAAGAAGTGTAGTAGAAAAGCTCTTGTTCATACGGAAATGGGATTAGGTTGGAGAAAACTTGAATCTACAATAAAATAAAAGACAATTAGAAAATTTGTTAGTTTACAAATAAGTAATTTAGATAAATGCAATACCTGTGCACGAGCAAACCAGGCTTCCCAATCAATCGTAGCTGGCCTTGTAAACTTCCACTTCATAAATCGGGGAATTAGAGCAGGATTCTCTAAAATGGCACAACTACCACCCAAGTCCGGAATGGCCTCATAGGCCCAAACCTACAATAGATTTGTTTGAATTATAACTCATCAACTTTACATATTTACTAAATATATAAAAAAATAAATTATACCTGCAAAATCCAAATAGGACCGCCCAAATGAAGAGTCCCTTTTGCTTCTACCCTCGTGTGAGCCTGCTCTAAATAGTATGATAAAGACTTAAACGCATATGCTCCCCACGGAAATTGGTTCCAACTAGTCCAATTATCTACCAAAACAAAGACCCAACTCTCGATCTTACGTTTTTCAGAAAACCCTAACACAAAGCTCCACATGGCTAATATGTTGGCCACTCTCAAATACAATTCATGATTATTCTGGTGAACTAAACCAGCCTTAAATTTGTTTAATAACTGCTTAGCTGTGATAGATTGACCATTACAGAACAACCTATACACCGACGAATCAAAAGGATCATGATCAGCACATGGATCAAAATGAGTGGGGTCCAAATGTCAAACCGGTCACTAGTGCAAACTCACCCACCCCTAAAGAAATAGTCTGCCCACCAATATGAAACCATAAAGCTTTTGGGTCGGGACTTGTAATTTGGTAACTTAACAGTTGCAGTAATGGTTGCGAGGCACTAGGTCCATTTTTTTTCCACATTAACAAATTTCCAAATGGGCCATTCATAAAACTAGTAACCAAATTATCACCCCCTATTGAATACAACGTGTCACTAATAGTCTCTATTGTTGTAACCTTAGTGCATAAATTAATCTTACAAGTAGCATTACGTAAAGCGGGTCTAATAAATTCAACCTGCACAAATTCATTACAAAATAATCAAAAATCAACCTAATGTTCAATTCCAAAACAACATATCCTCAATCTTAATTTCCAAAGCAACATAAACAATTGTACTAGCATAAATAGCAACAATCATATCATTTTCACTTCCAAATCAACACACAAATGGAGAGAGAAACAAATTTCATGCAAAATTTTTGAATTTAAGGCCAAAATTTCAACAAAATTTAACATAAAGATTAAGAATAAACAATCAAAATAAAGGTAGAAATGGAGAAAAACAAACTGACATCATCCATTTCTTCAAAAAAACCGATGCCGACTTCGAAAATTGGTGGAGGTTGCCGACTAAGATTGGGGGAAAAATGGTGAAGAATGGGAAAGAATGGGGAAGATGGGGATGGTTCGTGAGTGAAAATGAAAGGGGAGGAACTCAAACCAATAATACAAGTGAGTCAAAAAAAAAAAAAATTTGATGAGAACCGGTCGGCACCGTCCGGACCGGCGGTCGGCACCGTGCCTGACACGGTCGGCACCGTGACGGTGCCGACTCGTTCACTTTTTCTTGTTTTTTCCCGGTCGGCACCTTATACTTTATATATTCTCTCATTTTTTATTTTTTTTTTGGAGTAGGGATGGGATAAGACAACAAAATTGTGTTTTCAAAAAAATTTTGGTTTGAATTTTACAACTTTTTCACAAAAGTTTTCAACAAGATTCGAAAACATGTCAGAAAAATGTACTTTAGGGTATTTCTTGGATGATTTCATAAGATGGGGCATTTTTTAGATGTAAGATAAGGAAATGGGGTATTTCAGATTTTTTCTCATAATTTTTTATCATATATATGTTCATGTTTCAAATATTTTAAGTATAGTTTTTTATTGCTCTGTATTTGGCTCCAACTTGCATGAATTCCACCTGTCACATTTCCCATCTGCTTTCTCTGCAGTATTTTCATTTTTCACATCCACCACCTGCTCTATATCTCTTATCTCTCACGTTTTCTCACACAGAATACCTGCTATCACATCCTAGCTACTCTCTATTGTCTCAACTTTGTAATATTGTAAATTCAATTTTTTTTCTTCTCTTCTTGCTCTCCTCTCCTTCAAATCTCAACTTCCAATTTTCTAGTCTTTTTTTTTTAAAAAAAAAAAAACAAAAAAGCTTCAATTGTAGTTGTAGCCGTTTGGAGACTCATCCGCGGCTAAATGCTATGAGTTTTGACGATTATTTTGGTTTTTATTTGTGTAGTTACTGTCGTACTCGTCATAGCTTGAACTTTGGTTGAAACATCTCTCTCTCATAGCACTCCTCTTCTTGCAAAAACTTTGGGGTATTATTTCAGAAAAAAAAAAAACTAATCATTTTTCTTCTCAAAAAAATTTGATAATTAATTGTATTATTTTTTAATTTCTGGCAAATATCTGAAATATATAATTATTATCTTTTTTTTACACAATGTGAACCTAAACACCATATCAAATTTCAAATAAGTATTATTTGATATTGTTAATTAGAAGATATTTCTGACCTGAAAAATTATTTTTCCAGACATGTTGGTTGACACTATGGGCACACAAATTTTGCAGATGAAATATAGTTTCCAATCTGATTTATAAACTTTATTTTTCTTTATTTGCATAAAATGTCTCCGAAAATTATTTTGAAAATCGTAACTAAAATATCTGGAAATCTTTTTGGTATTGTATGAATGCTTATGGGTTAAGGATATGAAAGTATTTTGTTTGCCGACTATTTATTGTATCTTTGAGGAATATTGACATTGCGTTAAATTAAAATAGAAATAGAGGGAAGATTGGAAAATTACAGAAATCAATTTAATACCTCAAGAAAAACTTCTTTTTCTCCATAGAAAGGTACTTTTGATGAATGGAGAACACTAATTAAATTGATGATTGTTTGGGTTGAGTTATATAGTTGCTGCGTTTTTCCAAAAAAAAAAAATAAATAAATAAAAAACCTTAAATACCTTGAAGAGAAAATATTTGTTCTGTTGTAAAGGAAGACAGATAATTATATCCAAATATTTAATTTCATTTTTAAGAATTGAATTTGAAATGACCTTGAAAATCTATAACTTTTTTCTATGTTGTAGGCTGCAGCTTTAGTACAACCCTAGTTTACTGTTTGCTAGGGAAATGGCTAGAATCATTTGCTATTTTTGGATTTGTACGTGCATGCAAATGAAAAATTGAGCGGGCAATTTGGCGCCTATTGAACAGTAGAGAGACGGTTTTGATTTAGTATATAGATAGATAGATAGATAAGAATCTGCTATTTGAAGGTAGGGTTAGTATCCCGTTTAATATTTTTCCGATTTTTTTTGTATCCCGCCGTCCACAAATTTTTAAAATATTTTTTAGATTCAAACTGTATTTCTCCAAAAAAATATATTTTACGTTCATTTTTTGTAAGGATTTCATCATCATAAATTTAATTGCATCAGTTTCATATTTCAAACAAATTCCCATGTCAAATTTTATTCTTTTGGATATTTTTGTGGTGAATTTATAAAAATGGAGATTTTTGTGATGTGTTTTATGAAATTGAATATTTTAAACAATTTCCACTTTAATCATCAAGAAACTGTATTTTATTTTTGTTTCCTGCGTCAATTATGAGTTCATTTGTGTGAGAGAAAAAAAAACAGAAAAGTAATATTCCTTCTTGATCTTCCAATTATTTTTGTTTCCTGCGTCAATTATGAGTTCATTTGTGTGAGAGAAAGAAAAAACAGAAAAGTAATATTCCTTCTTGATCTTCCAAAATCATTCGTGCAATGCGTGATAATTATATTTCATAATAAGTTTATTTTTTTTATAATTATTTGTGTATTAATATTTATACAAAAATTATGTTAAATAAATAAAATAATATAAAATAATATGTATGCATAAAAATGTAAATCTTAAGTTCGTTTTTAATCATAACCTTTACCTAAAAAAACTTCGTTCATAAACATAAAATTATTATTCATGTACGATTTATCCCACATTAAATAACTACATGGTCCATTTATGTTAATTCATCTTTCAGATTCTCCAATGCTTCTTTAATAATCCCGAGTTCTCAATTTTAGATTAATATTTTATATAAATAAAATGTTGTATTAATAATAGATATTTTTAATCGACAAATTCACATAAATATTTCTTAAACTGTGTCACCAAATTTATCGTTTATATAGAAAGACTTTATTGTAATTTTATATTATTTATAAAATGATTTTAGATAGAGATTAGTTGAAGTATATTATTGATAATAAATCCAAATATTATTCTAGAATTTAAAAAAAAATCATAATATGTTATTACCATTTTCATACACTTAAAATCTAATCAAATATTTATATATAAAAAATATTTTCACATGATAATTAATGAAGTAATAAGTTGAATTAATACAACTAGAAAATATAGATTTACCTTATGTGATACGATCAAATTTAGGAAAATCGGATCTTTGATATAACTTGTTTTTCTATATCTAATAAAACTAATTATCTAAGATTTCCTATTCCTATTCACAAACGAATTACAATTCTATTAGAAATCGAATTATACTGTTTATAAATACTGCACAAAAATTCACAATCAAACCCTACCAAAAATTTAAAAAAGAAAAAAAAAAAAAAAATTATCCACAATGTCGGTGTGGGACTCCGATTACCGCTACGAGCCGTCGCCGCTTTTTCAGCAGGTCTTCCTCTGCCTCCCCTTCGACAGATACAAGAGCCCCAAACCAGAATCCGGCAACAAAATAATCATGCCGGAATCAACCCTCTCTCAACTCCTCGACCGCCGCGTCAGATCCCCGTTCTTCTTCAAGATTGAGGGCTTCAACTCCGACAAAACCTCCCACTGCGGCGTGCTCGAATTCGGCGCCGATGAGGGCATCATCCACATGCCGCGATGGATGATGAGGAGCTTGTGCATCTATGAAGGCGACCCCGTCGTTCTGCGCGATGCCGCGCTGTCGAGGGGGACCTACATGAAGCTGCAGGCGCATGCGGCGGCGTTCATGGAGCTCTCGAATGTCAAGGCGGTGCTGGCGACGGCGCTGCGTGGGTTCTCGTGCCTTAGCTCCGGCGAGACCATCGTGGTTAGGTATAATCAGAGGGATTTCTATTTGGATGTGTTTGAAGTGAGGCCGGGAAGGGAGGCGATCTCTCTCATCGAAACGGATTGTGTGACGGATTTTGCGCCGCCGTTGGATTATGATGCTGAGGAGAGAGAAGATGCGGTGAAGAATGTGCGGAAGCCGTTTTATGGGGCGGCGCGTCGCTCGGATGGGGACGCGGTGATGGTGGAGAGCAGCGAATGCTCCTCGGCCCCGGCGGCGGAGATGAAGGAGAAGAGAGAGAAAGGCGCCGGAAGAGAGTTCAAGCCTTTAACGGGAATGAGTGGTGTTGATATATTTATATCTATATTTATTGTTTTACATCTCTTCTATTTTCTATTTCAACAAATATAACATACTTTATTACTCCCTCCGTCTGTGAAAAAATTTTCTTTTTAAGTAATGTGACAATTGAGGTGGGACGGAGGGAGTATATTTTATGATTCTCTTAGTTAACAGTTAACGCACTAGTTCTTTTTAGTCTTTTTATATCTTCCACATTGATCCATTTTTGGATTTGTGATCTATTTTATTGTCAACCTAAAATGAATTATTATATATAAAATATAGTTTCTCCCTAACATATTTATACAAAACATACATGATGGAATTTTAGAAATATAAATATAAATTTTTGGGGCTGGCACGAGGCCCAAATCCAGTAAGCAAGCTGGCCCAGACAACGACTTAATCCAAGTAGTAGGCCTACCGAGATCGACAAAAAGAGCAAGTCAAAGCCTCTACACCGACGCCCTCTGCACTTCGACATCGAGCACCTAAGAGGGTCGGTGACGAAGCTCTCCAGCGAAGAAAACCTTAATTACCTGGCGGCACCCGACCGTTACAACCCTAACCGATCCCAATTAAAGAACCCGGAACCGCTCCGAGAATCACGACGAGCCGTTGGTAATCGACTCCTAGGGTTAGACCACTCGCCCCTACCCCTATCCTGTCTATAAATAGGGGTAGGAAACTCATTTTTCGTATCTTTTTTCTCCCTAAAAAGTTTTTATTGTAACTTTGCCGATTTATATACAGAATTGAATACACATCCACACTGGATAATCTGTGTTGCGCTGAGATCGTCAATTTTCTTCTAGTCATTTCCTATTTTTCGTTATTGATTATTTGTTGTTATTTGACGAAGTTCTAAGTGCTCCAATTTCACAAAATACGAACCTCAACATAAATAAAAATAATAATTCTAACTTTTCAATTTAAATTTGCATTAATTAATTGTAAATTCTTTTAATTTTAAAAAAAATGTACCATGAAAAACAAATTTCAGAATATGCTCATGTATTTATTAATTTTGGTACAACGTAATGAGTCTAAGATTAAATTCGATCAATTATAGCTCAAATTTTAAATAATTTAATTGAGTTTGAAACTACTTTTTATTCCAGTTGTTTACAATTCTATATAATTTTCTTTAAAAAAAATGCGAGTATTTATATTTTATATATTTTTAATTACAGATGTCCATGCACAAACTAAAAGAAAAACAGAGAACAACATCGGTTAAAAACTGTTGTTAAAAGGTATTCATAAATGTTGTCGTAGGGGTGTTGTTAAAAGTATACGCTAAAAGACAACGGTTGGAAAACCGTTGTCTTTTCTCAGTATAGACAACGCTTTTAAACCGTTGTCTTTTGTAGAAAAGACAACAGTTATAAACTGTTATCTTCTCTACAAAACTGTTGTCTATTGTAGAAAAGGCAATGGTTTAAAACTGTTGTCTTTTCTCCTAAATAACAACGACTTTTAAATTGTTGTTTATTGGAGAAAATACACGGTTTGAATAATCGTAAGCTGCTGCAATTAATCTGTATATTTTCAATAATTAATGTATAAGCAAATGCGAAAATCACAATATTCAAATTCATATCATCATTTCAACTTACAAATATACAAAAACAGTATTCCTAAATACCAAACATTATAATATTAATACTTTAAAAAAGTATCCAACATCTCATCTTCAAGAACACTCACAAATATTCTAAATCAATCTATATCCCAAAATCACAATTCAAAACTAAAATGATCCGTCTAATATTTCTCGAATTTGCTACGCATATATGTAATCTTGTTCTGAATCCGTCCATTCCATGCGAATATCATCAATATCCATAATGTTGTAGCTCCGATTGTTGACCTGTTAAATAAAAATAATACATTATAAAGAAACAATAAACCTCAATAATTTAAATTATATATTAGTATAATTAAGTATTACCAATAGCTGCAATGCATCGATCGTCTCAACATCAATCGATACTACCATCATAAAAAAATGTGTGATCTATATCTTGTACATCTAGCTTAGACTTTTTACATTTTTGCTCCTCGTCATCAATAACATTTAATGCTTGCTATTTTCTTGAAGCCATGACTATCATTGATATGCAATCCACATATTTTGACTTTATTATTGACAATATTAGTATTCACTCTTTCTTTAGACTATATAAGAACTGAAGCAAAATTATCATATTACATAGCAAAATTATATAGTTACCAGACAGGTAATTATAAATATTAAAACCAAACATCATATTATATAGCAAAATTATCACACAACACTTGATCTGTGATGATTTTGCATCATAAAGGTCACAGTATTATACCATTGTTTCATACCCATTATTATTTGTTTCAACAAATCATACTTCAACTAGCTAAAGTAACTACATAGAAAATTCTGGATAAGAATTATCATTATGATAAAAGAGTCAAAAATGCATAGTTGCTGCGAATTTTATATACATAACAAAATGATTGAATAATGAATTCTAAAATTGAAAGATATTTTCTACCTAAATTTAATAGGTCTCCCAAAGGATGACTCCATCATTACACACATACGATAGTAATTATGTATTTTTTTATACTTGTTTTGGCCTTGCAGGGTTGTTGGGCATGTGGCAGTTTCTAAGGGATTAAAATAGGGACCTTTAATGTGCATGCTCTGCCACTTTGGTATCTTATTCCTTAATATATGCTCGACTATAAGAGCATAATATTTAGTAAAGAGAGTTAACATTTAGTAGAGTTATCTAGAATAACTATCTGTGTATTTCCTAAGAATATATAATAAACAGAACAAGGGAAACTCCTGCTTAATTGAATATCTTTAGAACTTCATCATTTTGTGGTTAGATTGAGAATTAGTGTTCTTCCTTCTAGCAGAGTTTCTTTTGTATCATGCAGAATTAAACTGGAAATATACCAATAAATGCTAGAGAGATTTATTTTCTAACCATCATTTGTAATGGGACTTTTGTTATCTAGTCTAGCATTATGGTGCATGGCAAACTCAGTTTTCAGCTGGCATTAAGGTGAATTCATCCTGAATTTGTTTTTACTTATTGTACCTAATTAAGTTGGGAGTAATTATAATCTCTAATTCCTAGCTTAGTTTCAGGTGGAAGTTAAAGTTCTTTGTCATATTTCTTAATGCTATGCAAAAGATTAAATTATAGTTTTATCTTGTACAGTCCTGTTAAGTAAAATAATGTTAAGGATGTCCAGTAAGGGCAAAGGCATTCATTAGACATGGACAATAATACTTTCTCTGACTTCTCCTGAAAATTTTGTCACCTTTACATGAGCCAGGACCTTAGTAACAGATATTATGACTAAAGTTCAAACATATTCACTGCAAGTAATTCCTTGCCTTCAAATAATAATAAAAGAAAGGTCCAAACAAAAACATACTATATTATAATAATCTTCATTGATACATATTAATTATAAGGCAAAGACATAAATCATAAAACGGAAACTCGCATGGAAGGGAAACATACCAGGCACTACCACAGTTTATCATCTAACAGTAATATATAGTCCCCTCAATTAATGAACAATTGAGAAATAAGGACTAGGGTATGACCTTTTAATGCACCTAAAAAAAAAGTTATCACAACATGAATTGCGAAACATCAAATAGGGAAATGACCAACAATAAGAATGATCAACTCATAATTCAAATTGGGAACAAAATAACTTATGTACAGTCTTAGTTCCAGAAAATAAGGTCAAATAACCACAAACAAGAAACAGGCATACAAAAATGAATTTAACAACTAAACGGGTTTGGATATAGAGATTACCGTTCTCTGCCGCGAAGTTCTTCAAAGTTGAGATTGCAATGGAGTCGTTGTTCAGATAATATAAAACCTCCCCAGCAATAGGGCGCAATGGTGGTGCCAGGCGCGACAGTGGTGAAGGATCGACAATGGCGTAGGCGCAGAAATTTCTTCAGGGGTGACGGCGGTGGCACAACCGCGGTGGTTCTGCAACGGCGAGGGTTGCACAGACCGACGGTGGCGCGGTCGCACACCCACGGCGGTGGCGCAGGAGCGGCTATCAAGGGCGACGGTGGTGCAGGGAGGCTCAATCTGGGAAGGGCTGGGAGGCAGGCAGCGGCGGATGTAGAATTCAATAACAGTGGGGGCTAGCTTGAATCAGTTAATGATAATGATATTTTAATTGTATATAAGCATCGAAGAATTCATTTTTCTTTCTAAAGCTTGATCATTCGTTTACGTACAGTTTTTTCATTGTAATAAAAATATAAAAAAACACATTATAATATTTTTAAAAAAATCAATTTCATGAGTAATTATTAGTATATTTTTAAGATTGTCTTTGAACCGTTCAGAATAAGATAAAGACAGACCATTGAAATATCTCATACAAAATATACAGGATTTATTGGCTCATACTCCCGATGAACAATCGACTACCTATAAATTTAAGCATTAAAGAATAACAACTTTTTATCTTTCAAAATTTCTTTTACAATTATAATCTATAAAAATTCAAGTAAACTCTCATCTAAAGCTTTAATTTAAACACAAAATAATGAAATATAATTAAGCACAAATAATCAATAAAATTGATTTATAATAAATAAATATAACAAACATGCATTAATAAATGTTATGACTCAAAAATGAACAAGTCCATTTGTCAAGTCCATCAAATAAGAAAAACCCAAAAGAATGTATTTTGGAGCTCGAACTACGAGTCTCGAGCTCGAGGAGAAGCATCTCGAACTCGAAAAAGGAACCATGAAGTTCGAGCTACTTTTGAACTAGCATGAAAACAACTTGTCATAAAGAAGCTCGTCGGTTCGAGGAGCTGCTTCGAATGAAGCAATGCGACTTCCCATAAGAGTCACTTTCTTGTATTTACTTTCTATAAATAGAATTGTAATTATGAGACAAACACATTCAACTCTAAGCAATAAATATAGCAATAAAAGCAAAGTCTTCAAGCTTTATTTACAACCAAACATTTATTTCAATTGTCTTGTGTATTTTTATTCCAAATTTATCTAGTATTCTTATTTAAAATAGCCTCTTCAAATTCCACCATTAACAATTGGCGCTAGAAGGAGGGCAGATTAAGAAAGAACGATAAGATGGAAAACAACAATGAGCTACCAATCGAACACGGAGTTTTCCGAAGTGCGGCAGAGTTCGAGGCCGAACTCAAAAGGCGGGAAGACGAGCTTCGACGCCTCAAAGCCGAGAATAGGAGGGTAACTGTGGAAGTCGAAACCCTTCGTCAACAGTTAGCATTGCTCGATGAGGGCCGAAGCGAAGCCCAATCAAGAACTCGTCAGATCAGAGACGAGGGTGAAGATGAGCAACCCCCTCCCGAGGACGAAGCTATTTCTAGAGCTCGGACTGAGCCTATTGATAGCCAAACTCTGACCGAGGATGGAGAGTCCCGGGAAAAGATAAAACTGCTCAAGAAACATCTTGAGCAAATGCAGAAATTCATCTCACTTATCCCCGGAGCACCAACTCCTCCGAGGAACATACCACTGGAGAGCTACGCCGAGTCTCCCTTCACTCGAAGGATCTCGACCGTACAGATTTCTTCTCGTTTCACTATGCCAAGCATAAAGGCATACGACGGGAAGACCGACCCGGACGAATTCATCACACTATACAAGATGAAGATACAGACCGCGATGATCCCTGATCATCAGCGCGAAGCCTGCATGTGCAAAAGCTTCGGGGCATGTATGGATGGGCCAGCCATGCAATGGTTCATGCATCTAGCCCCAAATTCAATTTCTTCGTTTGCCAAGCTGAACGGCTCCTTCGTTCAGCATTTTTCCAGCAGCCAAAGAACACAAAAGAGGTCGGACGATCTTTACTCCGTCATCCAAAAAGAGAACGAATCCCTTCAAGATTTTTTGAAGAGATTCAATTCAGTGAAAGTGACCATTCCAAACTGCCTCGAAGAAATGACAGTTGCGGCATTCAAAAAGGGCCTCAGAAGAAACTTCAGCCTTTTCTAGAAATTGGTCAAGTACCCTTGCTCGACCATGGCCGAGTATTATGCCGTGCTGATGCTCAAAATTCGACAGGAGGTCGAAGAGGAGAACTTCGGCCAAAGGAACAAGGGAAAGGCACCGGCCAACCAATCTGATAAGAGAAGTGAGGCACGGGCCAACAGTCGGTATCAACCCTACCCTGCTCGAACAGAATCATCCAAGCAGGGGATGAAGGTGGTATCCAACACCCCTCAAGGGGAGTCACCAATACCTCTCCGAACTGCTGTTCGGGAGATGCAAAAGATTGGAAATGAGGTCCGTTGGCCTTGGAGGATGATGACAAATCCCGAGCTCAGGGATACGTCCCTCTACTGTGATTTCCATCAAGATCACGGCCACAAAACCGAGGACTGCAGAGACCTCAAAAGGGAAGTTGATCGACTTCTCGCCGAAGGACTCCTAACATGTCCAAAACCCGCAGATAAAAAAAGGGTCTGGACGAGAAACAAAAAGAATGGCCGAGGTCAAAATTCAAAGAACAAGACCCCGGCTACAAGGGCTAACCAACAACCGCTCCCCGAGGAGCCGAAGCAACCAGAGATCGAGAGGGTCATCAACGTCCTAACCGGGGGCTCCTCAATGACTGGCTCATCTCGAAATACGGCCAAAAAACATTGCCGAGAAATGAACCAGCCCATACAACAAATTGAGGCATCCCCTTTCGAGGTATGCTTCGGAGCAGAGGACGAGCTTGAAGCTCGTCATCCCCACGATGATGCACTCGTCATCACCTTGATGATCGCAAACTACCAAGTCAAGAGAATACTCGTTGACATCGGCGCCTCCTCGAACGTCATTTTCCTAAAGACTCTGCGAGGTATGGGAATTTCAGAGAAGAATATTATCGACAACCCAATAACACTCGTTGGGTTCAGCGGAGAAAGATTGGATTCGCTCGGCAAAGTAACACTGCCGGTGTTCGCAGAGGGAATAAATCTGCCAACCCGTTTTCAGGTCGTCGATGCCCCTTCCGCATACAATGTGTTGGTGGGTCGACCTTGGATACATGCAATGAAGGCAGTTCCCTCTTCTTATCATCAGATGATAAAATTCCCTACCCCCTGGGGAGTCCGAGCTATCAGAGGTAATCAATTAGCATCAAGGAGCTGTTAGGAAGTTACGCTTCAGACAGTCCATATGGTCGAAGCCGAACAAATAGAAGGGAGTTCGGAAATACAGCTCGACCACAATAATACTGCTCGAATGACACTCATCGGGGAAAGGTTGAATGACGAGCAGCAAAAGGAAATACAGCTCCTCCTCGTTCAGAATCGGCAAAATTTTGCATTTTCACATTCTGACATGCCAGGAATTGATCCCTCGATCATTTCACATAGATTGCATGTCGATTCAAGGATCAAACCTGTAAAGCAAAAACGAAGAAGGTTCGCACCAGAACGAAACGAGGCAATCGCCGAGGAAGTTAGAAACTTGCTTAAAGTCGGATTCATTTGGGAAGTAAAGTATCCCGAGTGGTTGGCAAACGTGGTGGTGGTTAAAAAGAAAAATGGCAAGAACCGAGTTTGTGCAGACTACACAGACTTAAATAAGGCCTGTCCGAAAGATCCTTTCCTGCTACCACATATCGATAGATTGGTCGATGCTACGGCAGGGTTCAAAATCATGAGTTTCATGGATGCCTTTTCAGGGTTCAACTAAATTAAAATGTATCCCCAGGACGAGGAAAAGACAGCTTTCATGACAAATCAAGGGATATACTGTTATAAGGTCATGCCCTTCGGACTCAAGAACGCTGGTTCGACTTACCAAAGATTGATGAACTGCATGTTCGAACATCAGATTGGTCGAACAATGGAAGTATACATAGACGACATCTTGGTTAAGTCGAACTCCTTTGAAGATCATCTCCAACATCTAACCGAGGTCTTTCAGATATTAAGCAAGTACAACATGAGGCTGAATCCAGCTAAGTGCATTTTCGGGGTTTCGTCCTGAAAGTTTCTCGGTTATATCGTAAGCCGAAGAGGGATCGAGGCCGATCCGCTCCAAATAAAAGCAATCCAGAATATTCGACCTCCGAGTAACGTTAAAGATACACAACGAATGATTGGGAAACTGGCTGCAATCAGCAGATTCGTGGCTCGATATTCGGATCGAACAAATCCTTTCTTCTCATTACTCAGAAAGGCTAAAAAGTTCGAATGGACCCCTGAATGTGACGAAGCACTCGCTTCATTAAAACAATATCTGACAAGGCCGCCGGTCCTAGCAAAAGCTGAGTATGGGGACGAGTTACAATTATATATGGCTGTCTCGGAAAGAGCCATAAGCGGAGTTCTCGTCCGAGAAATAGATGGGAGTCAACAACCCATTTACTATGTAAGTCGTACATTGCTCGATGCCGAGACACGATATCCCACTTTGGAATAGCTCGTCCTGGCATTGATTATGTCTTCGAGGAAACTAAGACCTTATTTTGAGTCGCATCAAATAACGGTCGTCTCATCATTTCCGATTCGACATATCCTCTCTAAGTCGGACCTATCCGGTCGGATGATGAAATGGGCGGTCGAGCTCGGGGGATACGGACTCAGATTCGAACCTTGAAATACAATAAAATCTCAAATCTTTGCCGACTTCATTGCCGATTATACACCAGACCTTCAATTACTGGCCGAAGTCGAGCTTGGACCCACCTCGGAAAATTTAGAATTCTGGACCATATGCATTGATGGTTCCAACAATTATAAGGGGAGTGGTGCAGGGATAATTCTTGTCTCTCCCCAAGGATGGGTGATCGAAAGAGCCATTCACTTCGAATTCCGAACAACAAACAACATTGCGGAGTACGAAGCATTGATTGCTGGGCTACATCTAGCCTTAGATCTCAAAGTACAAAAATTGAAAATAGAATCTGACTCACAACTCGTCGTCAATCAAGTACGAGGCAAATTCCAAGCTCGAGATGCCAGAATGTTAGCATATCACGACCTGGCAAAGGAGCTCGAATCAAAGTTCGAAGCGGTAGAAGTCTCGCACATACCTCGGGAAGAGAATTCGCATGCCGATGCATTGGCAAATTTAGCCACGGCTGCAAGCTCTTTTGGAACTCGAACTATACCTATGACGATCGCACTATGGCCAGCCACAAGAGATCGTGAGTTCGAGCCGATGGAAATATGCCAGACAAACGAGGCTTCAGAATCTTGGATGTCCCCAATCATAAAATATATTTCCGATGGAGTTCTACCACAATCAAAAACTGAAGCAGCTCGGTTAATACGAAGATCAGCTCGATTCTCCATCCTTGATGGCCAATTATACAAAAGGTCCTTTCAAGGTCCCTTACTAAAATGCGTATCCGAAGTGGATTGCATCTCGGTATTGTCCGAGATCCATTCTGGAAGTTGTGGAAATCATTAGGGTTCAAGAAGTCTAGCCTACAAAACAATAACGGCAGGATTCTATTGGCCAACCTTGAAAAAAGATGCCGAGGAAGTTGTTCGAAAATGCGACAACTGTCAGAGGTTCGCAAATTTGACACACTTACATGCCGAATCTCTTCATTAGAATACCCCGGCTTGGCCATTTTGCCGATGGGGAATCGACATCGTGGGAAAACTACCAAAGGCGGCTGGACAAAAAAATATTTAGTCGTGGCTACCGACTTCTTCACGAAATGGGTCGAGGCCGAGCCTCTTTCTAGAGAACGAGACACCGAAATGATCAATTTTGTGTGGAAAAATATTGTATGTCGGTTCGGCCTATCATTACCGATAATGGGCGTCAATTCACAAGCAAGAAATTTAAAGATTATTGTGAGACGATCGGACCTCGGCTATTGTTTTCTACACCAAGATACCCCGAAGCAAACGGTTTAGCAGAATCATCCAACAAAACAATCATCAACATTCTGAAGAAAAAACTCTCGGCCAAAAAATCAGCTTGGGTCGAAGAGCTTCTGGCCGTGTTATAGGCATACCGAACTACATACAAAACCGCAACTAGAGAGTCTCCTTTCTCTCTTGCATTCAGAATCGAGGCCGTGTCCCCAATTGAAGCTATCCAAGGAAGTCCGAGGGTCGAACTATTCGATGAAGAACAAAACGAAGAAAAACTCTTCGATTCCCTCGAGTTGCTTGATGAAAAGAGAATGGAAGCCTCAGGACGAATGATTAAACTTCAGAGGAGTATGGAAAAATTCTACAACAAGTCGGTTCGTCTAAGGTCATTCCAAGTCGGGGATTGGGTTTTCCGGCAAGTCTTCCAAAACACGCAAGAATTAAATGCTGGAAAACTAAGGCTGAGTTGGGAAGGTCCCTACATTGTCGATTTGGTTGTCGGCAAAGGGGCTTATCGACTTCGAACTCCGGACATCCCAAATGCATGGAATATTAAATACTTGAAAAAGTATTATTTCTAGCTCGAACTCGTCGATGGTACTTTGTAAAGTAGGAATGAGGCCGTCTCACCGAAAGTTTGTTAGTTCGAGTTGTTTGCATTTGAAATTTTGTAAACTCGGCTGTTTGCCATGTACGAATATTAGAGTACATTCTAATTGTTTTAAATTTTGTTTTTTGTATTTTGATTTCGACAAGTACAACAGTAAACGAAGTCGAGAAGAATACGAAGTGAATAAAAACAAAATGATGAGCCATCAAATCAGCAAACATTCACACACAAAAATCAGTGTACGACAAATTTACAAAAGGAAGCCGAAATATTGTTCATAACATTTAAAGAAAATGCTCAAGGATTGGGGTTCGGCTGCTCGAGGTTGATCTGGTTCGGGTCAACTTGTTCATCCCGATTCTGCTCATCTCTAACCAAGTGGTCCTCCAGATGCTTAGAGAAGGCTTCGTTGTCATATTTCTCTTCATCATCAGAGCCCTCGGAGGCATCTGGAGTCGAATAGATGAAACCGAGATTGAGCTCGGGATACTTCTCGGCTATGGACACCTTCACCTTCTTGCGGATCATCTCCTCCATCATATTGAAGGTGGATTCACCGGAAGGAGTAGCCATTAGTTGAACGAGGTTCAGACCCTCCCCAATTGTTCGAGCAGCCTCCAAAGCCTTCTTAGCCTCCTCAGCCTCGGTGCTTAGCTTTTGCTCGGCCTCCGAGCATCTCAAGACCTCGACCTCCAGATCCTGCTTGAGCTTGTTGGCGTGGTCCCTAGCTCGGGCCAACTCTTCAACTGCCGACTGTCGGTCCCTAGTCAATTGCTCGACTAAGTCCTGCGAGTTTTTTAGGTTCGCAGTGGCAACCGACAGCTCGGAGACCAGATGTTCATGCTCTTTAACAATCTCATGACGCTCCTTCTCGGCCTGGATGAAATCTTTGCGCTCGTCACGGAGACTTCGGTAGCAACGCTCGTAGTCCTCGACCATCCCGCAGAATCCCTGAAGATTCGTTAAATCAATATAATGGAATTTGACGAAACAGTTAAGTCAAAGGTAAGACGGAATGTGTAACTTACCGCAAGGAATTACGAGCATTCTCCTGAAAAGAGACTCGAGCTGGAGCTCGGGTCGGCCAAGGCGGTCCCGCAGAGAGCATGTCGGCATATGAGTGGAAGGTGGCGATAGATTTCAACCTTTTCTGCTTCTCGGCCTCAGTCTCCTCGGCATGCTCGGCAGTCACTTTGGCCTTTCCAGAACAATGTTCCGTATCTTGATCCGGAAGCTCGGATCCGGTCAAGTCAAAAATCTCCCTGGTGTCTTCTCGAGCTTTCTTACGCCTCTCAATAGGCTGATCAGTTTCTTCAGAATTCACCAAGCTAAGATCTAGCTTATCCTTCTGAGTAGAGAGGATAGCAGTCGAAGTGCCAACAGTTCGGTCCCGCTTCTTTGAGGTCCCGGCGTCCTTGTCTTTTGGCCGAGCAGAGGCCGAACCTTTCTCCTGAGTCTTCTTCTTCTTCGATTTTCTCTGTTGCTGTTCCTGCTCGAATTTCAGTAGCTCGGCTGGGGTAAGCCTCTCCATTAGATCGTCAATACCGTGGATACTGAGGGTACAAAGTCGGCGAAGAGATTCGAATCGACGTGGCTTGTGTTGATAAGCTCTTTGGATCCTTTCTGTCTCGGTGTCGGACAATATTGGTCTCGGTTGCCCTACATAAACACAGGTGACGTTAGTTCGATCGAATAACAAGTAAAATCAAAAGAAAGAATAAAACGTACGGTCAATAGTTCGGATAACTCCAGACAGACCGGGGTATTCGCTCGGAATTTGAACATAAAAAAATTCTTGAATCCATTTTTTAGAATTAGATTTCGTGCCAAGGACCAGGGGGCTCGGATTCTTTGATCATTTTGAAAAGAAGTAATAATCTTCACCGCCGCCCATGGATATTATGTTATACAGGGCATTCCACTCTCGAAGGGTCGGCTCTTCGAGCCCGGCATCTCAGAATATCAGATAAGTCCCGAGCATATGACACCAAGAGATTGGGGAAAGCTGGATTGGGGCGATGCTATACTGTTCTATGATCCTTACAAAAAATGGGTGGAGAGGAAGGTGAATGCCAAATTGAAAAACCCGAGCTGAAAAGGCCATGAAACCGTAAGGTGGACGATGAGCTCGGTCATCTTCCCCGGGGGCGATGGCATTCAGTCGAACTGAAAGACCGTATTGTTTAAACAAGCCGTCTAACTTCGGCTGATCTAGATCTGAAGGAATTTCTTTCAAGGATCCCCTAACTATTTGATCGTAAAGTGGAGGGAAGATTCCGGGGGCTAATCCCGAAGAAATTTCTAAGGAAAAAGAAGGGTTTGAAGTCTCGGCTTCATCATGATGTCCGGCCGACCCTGAAGATTGGGGATCTTCTCGGCTCAATTGACCGCTACTGACTTC
>JAPKLW010005063.1:0-22824 GCA_026898455.1 Plectranthus barbatus
TGGCTCGACCGAGCCAAGTCTCTGTTCGCTCGCTCGACCGGTCCTGCGCCTGCTCGGCCTGTCCTGCGCGATCTCACGGTTTTGGCCATAACTTCCTCTCCCGAACTCCGATTGACCCGATTCCAGTTGCGTTGGAAAGCTAGCTCGAAGCTCTATCCATTTCCATGCTGAAAACAGCCAAGTGCTGAAAATTGCGTTTTGGCTCGAGCTCTCCAAACTCCAAACACGTGCGATTTTCCTCCAAAATTCCACCAAAATTGCTCGTTTATGCCCAAAACCTATCCTACACACATCAAACACACAAAACACGAAAACACAACCAAAGTACGACAAAAATATATGATACGGGAGTAAAATAGCCACAAACAAGCATGTACACACATCCAAATATAGGTCATTTTACGCACGTATCACGGCTCGAAAGTGCAAAAAAAATCACCCGTACAAAAAAAATTAAAAATTCGCAAATTCAAAAATTGTTTCAAAAGTTCATTTTTATGGTTGAAATATGTTTCTAGATGTATAAAACTAAGTGTTTAGTATTTCCATTGTTATAATTAGTTCAAAATTGTCAAAAATGACCAGCTCGAAAGTGCACGAAAATTCACCGGTACAAAATTTGAAAATTCCAAAACTGAAAAACAGTTTAAGAAGTTTATTTTTATGGTTGAAACATGTTTCTAGATGTATAAAACTAAGTTTATAGGGTTTTTGTTGTTGTGATTAGTTCAAAATTGACAAAAATGACCAGCTCGAAAGTGCACGAAAATTCACCTGTACAAAATTTTGAAAATTTGCAAATTCAAAAAGTGTTTCAAAAGTTCATTTTTATGGTTGAAACATGTTTCTAGATGTATAAAACTAAGTGTTTAGGGTTCCCGTTGTTGTAATTAGTTCAAAATTGTCAAAAATGACCAGCTCGAAAGTGAACGAAAATTCACCGGTAAAAAATTTGAAAATTCGCAAACTGAAAAACGGTTTCAGAAGTTCATTTTCATGGTTGAAACATGTTTCTAGATGTATAAAACTAAGTTTTTAGGGTTTTCGTTGTTGTAATTAGTTCAAATTTGTTAAAAATGACTGGCTCGAAAGTGCACGAATATTCACCAGTACAAAATATTAAAAATTCACAAATTCAAAAACTGTTTCAAAAGTTCATTTTTATGGTTGAAACATATTTCTAGATGTATAAAACTAATTGTTTAGGGTTTACGTTGTTTTAATTAGTTAAAAATTGTCAAAAATGACCAGCTCAAAAATGCACGAAAATTCACCGGTAAAAAATTTGAAAATTCGCAAACTGAAAAACGGTTTCAGATGTTGATTTTTATGGTTGAAACATGTTTGTAGATATATAAAACTAAGTTATTAGGGTTTTCGTAGTTGTATTTAGTTCGACATTGTCAAAAATGACCGGCTCGAAAGTGCATGAAAATTCACCGGTACAAAATATTGAAAATTTGCAAATTCTAAATCTGTCTATGTTGGGAATTATCCCTAAAATCTTCCTTAGGACTTATTTGTAAAAGGTTTTGTTGGATCAAACCTTATTTAGTTGGTCGATCATTTGCTGAAATCTAGAGAGTCTAACACAACTTGTAAAGTCCTGTATAAGTTGAACATCAAGTTGTAATAGACTAGTGTGCTAAGAAGATTTCCTAGCAGACACAAAGCAGTTGACATCAGCATTCGACTCACAATCTGCTAGAGAAACAAGCCAACAAAGGACCACTAGCAAATGGCTGAAAGCACGCCTGACAGAATGCTAAGGTGTTAGCATTCGAACCTTTCAGCATCAAAGCAAAGAGTCTGAAACAAAAGAAGTCAAAGGATCGAAGGCAGTAAAAGGCTTCAGCAACTCCTAGCATAACTAAGGGCGAGACTCAAACGCTGAAGACGGACTGCCACTCTGACAAAAAGCTCAAGCAAAAGGATAAGACTTTCCCGAAGTGGTTAGGAAAGTACAAGTCAAAAATAAAAGTGAGAGCCGCAGACCAACCTCTTCAGAACAAGGAGCCGTTGAGTCTAACGGATAAGGAGATTCAAAGTTTGAATCTCCACCTATAAAAGACAATCTCAAAGATGAAGAAGAAAAAGAAAAAACTCAACTACTCAGAGAGAACAACTTCGATAACTACTTTCACGACTTACAATTTCTCTACTCACTTTACTCATTCACGAACGCTCAAGCTAGAGATTCCCTTGACAAAGTGAACTTTGAAAGTAGTCAGTTAAGAGCTGTACAAAGTCTATCTAAAAGCTCCCAACAACCAGAAGTGTCGCTCATTGAAGTACTGACACTCCATTGAAGATATTCTTGATTGCATTCAAGGATATTTCAATCATTGAGATTCCTTTCTTTTAGAAAAGAATCTAACAGTCGGACACCTGAAAAGGTTAAGACTAGAACGGGCGTCTAGCCACACTCAAGGAAAATCAGGAAGTGTCTATTTCTTCCATATCAGGCAAGGCAGGAGTTTCGAAGGTGTGCCCTTGACCCCCAGCCAAACCTTACCGGAGAAGTGCAGACTCACGGAGGATAGCTGTCAAGTAGCCAGGCTGAAAGCTCACTGCCTACTTAACTGGAAAGGCGATTCCTTGTAATCTGTATACTTTTCTAGTGAAATTCTTAGCATTTCGGCTAAGGACTGGACGTAGATCTATTTGATCGAACCACTATAAATCTTGTGTGCATTTACTGTTTTATTAGTTTACTGTTCAAAGACCGATTTAAAACCTAGCAACGGAGTTGCTAGTGTATATCTGAACACAAACTTAAGTCATAACTTGAGCTAAATAATATTTCTGAAAAATAACATTAAGTGCAAGAGACGTAAAACAAATTCCGCTGCATTTCGTGTTAAGTTATCAACACGACGACTCTGATATTTCGGGACCAACAAGTGGTATCAGAGCAGGAGGTTGAAAAACCGACTGCTTCTGAGTCGCTTAAGACCAGATCCGCATTTTCCTTGCACTTTTACCTGTTTATCTGTGTTTCACTTGTTTAGCTCAGGAGACAAGATGTTGAATCACTCTCTTGGAAAGTACAACAGGGAGAACTTTTCAACATGGAAAAAGATGGCCTTAATACAGCTTCAAAGCATACATCCAGAAATGGTTGAGGTACTTGAAAGAGGTCCCATTAAGATTATGAAAGCTAACACTTTTACAGGACCTGTACCCGAACCCGCTGACGGAGCTGATGAAGGAGATCAACCTAGACCCCCAAGGCCACGGAGACCCCAAATGGTTGAAAAACCTTTTGAGGAATACACAAGTGAAGACAAGAAAAGAGCTCAGTTGGAGCATGTTGCAAAGAAGTTAATCCTTGACTCTCTACCAAAGCTAATGGCACAAAAGGCTTTGGAGCTCGATACAGCTAAAGAAATGTGGCAGTATATCTGCGAGTCTTCCCAGGAGACAGACCAGATGAAACGCAATAAACTGCAGGTAGCTGTTGATAAATATGAATCTTTCTCTATGAATGCAGGTGAATCGATAATAGCCATGGAGGAACGATTTAATACCATCATTGGAGAGCTGAATAATCTTGGTAAGAAATATGAGAATGGAGAAATGAATCACAAGATTATCTCTAAACTATACCCCAGAGATGACTGGTTTGTTAAAATGACTAGTCTAAGTGAGAAAGATCTCAACAAAATGTCTACATCCGAGGTATTTGCTCAGCTAAAATCTCATGAATTCATAATACAACAGTCAAAGAAGAATGAAGCTGCAGTAGTACAATCCGCTGCTAGCTCAGATGATGTAGCTTATTTTGTCAAAAAGGATTTCAATAAGTTTAAACAAAAGAAACCATATTACAATCAAGAAAGATCTGTCTCCATAAACCAATCAAAGGAAGTTGCTACAACCTCTGGCTCTCAGTCTACTGATCTTAAGATCAGTGAACTAGAAGAACAGATGAAGAAACTTCAGAAGATGCTGATGGAGGCTAAAGGCGAAAAGGAAGCAAAGGAGACTCAACAGTCACCTTCTCATGCCCGCTCAGCAGAGCGAAAGCCTAGGACCTGTTTCGAGTGTGGATCTCCAGACCACTTGAAACATGACTGTCCGAAAGTCAGCAGAGAAGAAAGGGAGCGGCTGAAACAAAGATTTGAAAGACGTGCTGGCAATGCAGTCAAAAGAGCGCTCCTAACCAGGACAGAAACTCAGGACATTCCTGAAAATGATGAGGAATATTATCTATCCTCAGAGGAAGAGGATGAAGAGGCAATGCTAGTTCTGATGGCAGATATCGTGGAAGATCAATTTGCTGATGCAGATGCTGATCAGAATGCTGAAACGGCTCTAGCAGCCGAAAACAACGAGGTAATTTCAGTAAACATTCTTAGATTTGTAACCTTTGATGATTGCGAGAATCTCACTTTAGATTCTGAGGAAGACTATCTCACGAAGCTAAGTAAAGAATTCTCTAAAATGTACGAAATTAAAAACGTCATTGTAGGTGAAAACACCTCACTGAAATTAAAACTTTCAAATTTGACCGAGGAAGTCGAAAGACTAAGGTCTGCAAGTGAGGAACTTACGAAAATGAAAGCCGAATTTTCAATACTTTCTGAAAATTTCAAAATTCTTGAGAAAGAAAACATTTTGCTGAAAAATAAACCAAAAGAAAATTGCATCTGTACTTACACGACCAGTCAAGCCATTTTGAATGCCGCAATTAATCAACAAAAGCACTACAAAGATAGAGCTGGCGTTGGTTTTGATCGCCATGATAAAGGAAAATCTTCTAAGCAGAAGATTACTCAGTTTATCTCTGCTGGAAAATTCATCCTTGGAGAAAAACTGGAAGAAAAGGAATCTGCTGAAACACCTATTAGCGAATCGGTGAAACCTCAGCAGAATGCTAGGACATCTGCTAGGGAACCTCAGCAGAGGTACGATATATCCCAGCAGAATCCTAGAATATATGCTAGGAAAACACAGCAGAGGTCTGCTCTACCTCAACAGAATACTCTAGTGTCTGCCATAAAACCTCAACAGAGGAATGATAAATTCAAGCAGAACACGAGAACATATGCGTCGCAATCTAGATCAGTAGAGCCTAGAAGGATTGCCGAGCAGTATGCATCTACTGCCAGGACAGCAAGATCTTCACTTCATACAAGCAAGCATGTTAATTACAATGCTGTAAAGCCCCCTCATAATGCATATACACCACATAGGCAGAACACCTATGTAAGGCCTAAGTCCAAAACAAACTTTTTCAAAAGGACAATGAAGGCACAACACACTATCATACCTCATCCTCAATCTAAGCATGCAAGTTTTACTTATCCTAAGGTTAAGAAAGGTATAAAGAGTGATGTCAAGAAGAAAATTTTGAAGATCACTCAAATGTGGGTTCCAAAAGGAACAATGACACTTGCTAATCCTGCAGGACCTGAGACTAAACGGGTACCTAAATCCTTCTCTTAATTGTCTTGCAGAAACATGATCTACGAGTCAAGCAATCAAGAACCCCAGATGAATGGATTCTTGATAGCGGATGCTCAGGACACATGACTGGAAGAGCAGACTTATTCTCAGATTTACAAAGCGTCTATTGATCCTCAGTTATTTTTGGTGACAACAGCAAAGGAAGAGTCATTGGAAGAGGATGTGTAGAACAAGATGGAATCTGAATTGTCAATGCTGCTCTCATTTCAAACCTTAAACACAATTTGATGAGCATCAGCCAACTATGTGAGAACTGATATAATGTTTATTTCATTAACTCTGGCTGTGATATTGTTGATAAGATTACAGGTGAAGTAAAGCTTAGAGGCATCCACAAGGGTGGACTATATGTGGTTGATTGGCAAAGTGGTCAACAGGATTCATGCTTCATGGCGTTTAACAAAGAGGAAACAAATTGGCTATGGCATAAAAGATTAAATCACTTGAACTTCAAGACTATCAATCATCTAGCCAAACATAAGTTGGTAGAAGGACTGCCTGCTGAATCTTTCTGAAAGGAAGGAGTGTGCAAAGCGTGCCAACAAGGCAAACAAACAAAGGCATCCTTCAAATCAAATCCAGAAAAGGATACCTCAGGGAGAATTCTCGAACTCTTACACATGGATCTATTTGGTCCTGTCACGCCACACACAGTTAATAAGAAAATATATACACTTGTGGTTGTTGATGATTTCTCCAGGTATACGTGGGTTCAACTACTAAAGACTAAAGACGAAGTAAAGACCCTACTACCTGAACTGATCCTCAAATAGCAGAACAACAAGGAAGTTACAGTTAAAAAGATTAGATCAGATAATGGAACTAAATTCTGTAATGGAATTCTGATGGACTTTTGTGCGGAGGCTGGAATTCATCATGAAAGATCCACTGCTAGAACCCCACAGCAGAATGGGTTAGCAGAACGAAGAAACAGAACACTGAAGGAAGCAGCACGGTCCATGCTTGCTGATTCAGGACTCAATGGAAAGTATTGGGGAGAAGCTATCATGACTGCTTGCTACACTCAAAACAGGAGTGCGGTTAATGACAGATTCAACAAAACCCCTTATGAAGTGTATAATGGTCGTAAGCCTTCTATTAAACACTTTCGTACTTTCTGTTCAACATGTTATATCCATAACAATGGGAAGTCGAGACTTAACACTTTCTCACCTAAGTCTGATGAAGGCGTTTTCCTGGGATATGGATACCCTTCTCACAAAGGTTATAGAGTGCTAAACAAGACAACTCGACTTGTGGAAATAACATGCAATGTTATTTGTGATGAGTCTACTTTAGTGCGCAGGGCTGACAAAGAACAGAGGAATGATAATCATGAGACCAATGATATCCATGATCAATCTCTTCAAAAATCTTTTGAGAATATGAGTATTGATCCGATTAGGTCTACGACTGATGTCAATCCAGAAACTTCGCACTCAGCAGGTGACCAGACTGCTGACCAGGCCTGTGATGCTAATGATCATGCTGAGGCCCCATCCTCTATATATCTAAATGAGAATTTAGATGTTGCTGGTACACTTGATGATCGAGAAGATGAAGAATCTATTGAAGATCTTAGCAAAGGAGTTGCTGAGAATCCAATCCTGGTGGAACCTGCTGCTGAAGCTCCAACCGCTACAATACCTGCTCATGCCGATCCTATTCATGAAGATCCAGAAGCAGATGAAGGAGTACCAGTTGTCCCAGTTGCTGAATCTCAGGAGAATGCAGTCGAAGCTAATCAAAATAATACTCATCAAGAAGGAGAACCAGATGCTGAAATCCCAGAACGTATCAGACCGAAATGGCTACGAGCGCATCCATTAGACAGTGTTCTTGGAAGCATAAATGACCCTATCCTAACCAGACAAGGGAACGGCAATGCCATGTTAGCCTGTTACATATCCAATGAAGAACCCAAGAAAGTAGAAGAAGCATTGCAAGATGCAGATTGGGTGAATGCCATGCAAGAAGAGCTTGTAGAGTTCACACGCAACAATGTGTGGGAACTAGTCGACAGACCAGAACATCAAAGTGTGATAGGCACTAAGTGGGTCTTCAAAAACAAGAAAGATGAATCAGGTGCTGTAGTAAGGAATAAAGCACGTCTTGTGGCCAAAGGGTATAGACAATGTGAAGGAATAGATTATGATGAAACCTTCGCCCCAGTAGCAAGACTAGAGGCTATTCGTCTATTCTTGGCATATGCTGCGTACCATGAGTTTGATGTGATGCAGATGGACGTAAAAAGCGCTTTCCTTAATGGCGAGCTCAAGGAGGAAGTTTATGTCGAGCAACCTCCGGGATTTGAGCAAGGGAATCAAGTCTACAGGCTCAAGAAGGCACTATATGGCATGAAGCAGGCACCACGAGCTTGGTATGGAACGTTGTCTAAGTTTCTATTGAACAATGGATTTCAGAAAGGGAGGATAGATCAAACTCTCTTTCGCATCAAGGATGGGGACAGCATTCTACTAGTTCAAATATACGTTGACGACATAATCTTTGGATCAAAGAATCAAGATCTATGTGATTGATTCTCTGATCTCATGACTAGCCATTTCCAAATGAGCATGATGGGAAAGATGTCTTATTTTCTTGGACTAGAAGTTCATCAATCCAAAGAAGGAATATTCACCCATCAGAAGAAGTATGCTCGTGACTTAATCGCCAAATACTGTCCGGAGAAGACCAAGAGCTTGCACATACCTATCAGCACAACTTGCATTGCTGCTCTTGAAAAGGAAGGAGATGATGTGAATCCTACTCTTTACAGAGGGATCATAGGTTCACTACTGTAACTCACCGCTAGCAGACCAGATATCTCGTATGTCGTGGGATTATGTGCTAGATATCAAGCCAAGCCGAAGAAGGTTCACTTTGACACTGCCAAGAGAATTGTTCGCTATTTGAAGTGTACAGAAGGATTAGGAATTTGGTATCCCAGAGAAGATGGTCTAGCTCTGAGTGGATATTCAGACTCTGATTTTGGAGGATGTAAGATTGACAGGAAAAGCACAAGCGGCACATGTCAATTTTTGGGACACAAGCTCATTAGCTGGTTCAGCAAAAAGTAGCACTCTGTTGCTATCTCTACCACTGAAGCAGAGTATGTAGCTGCTGCTAGTTGTTGCTCACAAATTCTATGGATAAAGCAACAATTACAAGATTATGGGATTTCTCCTGAATGTGTACCCATCTATTGTGACAATAATAGTGCCATGTGCATTACAAAGAATCCTGTTCATCACTCTCGGACCAAGCATATCGACATCCGTCATCATTTCATACGAGACCATCAAGAGAAGAGAGATATCGATGTTCGCTATATATGCACTGAAGATCAGATAGCAGACATATTTACAAAGCCACTTCCAGAAACCAGATTTAAAGAGTTATGCTTGAAATTGGGATTAATGGAATTAGATGCTGGCATGGATGAATGAGTCCTAGCTCTCATTCTTTCTATAAGGATATTCTTGAGAGTTGGTTGGTTATTATTATATTCTGGATTGCTATTTCTTCGATTCTTTGAAGATATCTTGACATTATTACACTACGAAAGACTGAACAATGTCATGAAAATAAGAAGGAATTCAAAGTTAGCATATACATTCTTCAGAAAGACAACAGACATCAAAATATTACAAGGAAATAGCAGAAATCCCATCAACTACAACATATGTGTTCACAAATCTAACAAGGAGTCATATGAAGGCCAAAAGGAAGGAGAGCTCAGAGCATTCTTCAACCACAATTAGGAAAATGAGCCCTCAAGGGATAGAAGTCAAAACCCATCAAAGGGATCCCTTCAGAGACAAGATGAGGGAATGACTGCTCAAGCAACCAACTTAGCTGCATGGCAGTTGGCAGAGGAACTTGAGGAAAGAGATCGATACATCTCTTCACTCCATCAAAGAAGAATTCCGCCCAATCAATTTCCTTCATCTCTGCATCAATGGCCATCATGGCCCTCCAAATCCTTGGGTTGAACACATAATTGTCAGCAGGGACCCCAAAGGTGACAATGCTAACAATGTCAAAAATGACCCTGTACTCCTCTTTTAATTGCAAACATGATGGAGTTGGTGAAAAGCCAAAGTTATCGGACTGCCTCCACTCATCCCAGTAGCCGAACTCTGGAGCAGTCAAATGGCGGAAGACATCCATGACACGAGTAGGACCCCGAGGAAGGCCAAACTTCTGAGAGAACAGGGCCGGAGTCCAGCAAACCACTTCATCGTCGAAGCAACTCCAAATAGCATCATCATCGGTTTTACTCCTGAAGATAAAGCTTTGAAGAGCTCGTTTCTGATAACGAGTCGGCATCGTAGTAAGAAATTGGTTCAGGCAACTCTCATTAAGAGCTCCCATAACAAAGTTGGCAACACGACAGTTGTTACCATATTCAAAATACAACCCCGATTCATGAAGAATCTGGTTGCGAGTGACTGGCAAATCACTAGGAGCAATGGTAATATGATGCATTTTGAAGCTAGCGAAGAAGGAAATGCTATGCAAAGTGGAGTGGAGAAGATGAAGTTACAGCATACAAGTGAGTCATTATTTATAGGAAGATCATGGCTCTATCCATAATGGGAACACTCTCCCAAATATGTCCTGTCAAATGAATTCAGTATTCAGAAGAGCGGAAGTCGAGGAGTCTCGACAAAGGGGAAAACGCCACCTGTCTTAAGAAGGCTACTTACGGCAAGTCAACCTACCTGAATATTCTGGTGTTCTTTTCAACGAATGATTAAAGAAGACACCAAAGGATATCCCAAATCCTTTGATTAAGACAGAAATCTACCGTCTTAAATGATAGCACTTGATAGTAGCTAGCAGACACAAGAAGGCTGCTACAGACATCCAAGTCACTCAAAAGACAGCTTGCTGGGACTATAACGCAAGCATATCAGAAACATAGTATAAGAAGAGATATTATCTCTATTTCTTGGATTTCTTGAAGGCATTATTACTTATTCTGGAAGAAGATTACATCTGCTGAAGATTATAGTTCTCTGCTAATATTGAAAATGCCGAGCAGAAATTGGTTGAAAATTCTGTTAACAAATGACAGACAACAAAACATAGCTGTGAAATCTTCAAATATCTTTTCATTCATCGACAATGTCATTACAAAAGAAAAGAGGAAGATTACAAACAAAAAGATCGCTATTCTAGGAGGAAGAAGGACTGAACGGGAAGAAGTCCGCGTTTACAAGATTCGTTGGTCCTTCTGCTATCTGAGGAAAACTCTGCTCTAGCAACCAACTAAGTTGCATTCCATTGAGCAGAGGTACGGCCGGATAATATTCGACGCAGTCTCGAACGCTATTGTAGATGTATTTCGCCCAGTCTATCTCGGCTCCATCGTCAATAGACATCATGAGCTGCCATGTTTCCTTTGAGAAGAACGTGTCGTCACAGTTCTCTCCCATCAACATATTATTTGCCACACGGAAGAGCACCCAATAAGGAGTGCGCAGATCGTACGCAGAGACAGAAAGAGAAAATTCGGACGACGGAGTTCGTCTCTATTTCTGCCACACCGACCACTCAGGGGCAATGTTCGTCACACGATGGTTGAAGACAGACCCAGGGCCTCTGGGAAGACCAAATCGACGAGAAAAGACGTCCGGTGACCAATAGATGAGTTTGCCGCGGAATAAACTATAAATGCCATCTCCCTCCACAGAACAGTCGTCGATGAATTCTCAAAGAACGTCGCCTTGGAAACATCTTGGAGTAACAATGACGAATTGAGTTAGTCCACTGCGATTTAACTTTGACATGACGGTGTCTACCACCCTTGGATTGTTATCATACAGAGAGTTCAAACCAGCCTCATGAAGGATCTGGTTTCGGCGCAATTCGAGAGATTGACCGGGTGAATCCATTTTTTTTTGCTGAAAGATTGTATTTCGGCAAAGAGTTGTTGTGGTAACAAGGATACTCACAATCAGGGTATTTATAAAGGGAAAATCTTAACTCTTCTCGTCAGAATTGATCAGATTCAAATTACCAGAGTTATTAATCATCTGTCACTCGTCGAATAGGCAGATGCCACGACAGATCGGTCAAAATGATTCTTGAAATACGCAATCGACGCTTGGAGAAATATACTCTGAGAAATCGTCGTTCCATCTACTAGAGACAAGGCCTCTGCTAGCGAATGAGATCTCTGCTAGAGTTGAAGTCTCTGCTAGAGACAAGGCCTCTGCTAGCAAATGAGATCTCTGCTAGAGTGGAAGTCTCTGCTAGAGACAAGGCCTCTGCTAGCGAATGAGATCTCTGCCAGAGTTGAAGTCTCTGCTAGAGACAAGGCCTCTGCTAGCGAATGAAATCTCTGCTAAAGTTGAAATCTCTACTAGAGACAAGGTCTCTGAAAATAAGATCACTGCTAATGAATAAAGTCTATGCTAACGAATGGATTTTCTGCTAGACTTGATATCTCTACTAAAGGAAGGTCACTCTGCTACAAACGATATTAGATGACGAGAGCTCTGCTAACTACTTTATAAAGTAGTATCTGCTACGTTTGTGGAAGAATATCTATCGTTGCTACCAATCATCGATCTGCTATGATCTTAGCAGAAACATTATCAGCAGTTCTACTACACAGTTGATTATCGAGGCAACTATCAAGTAGATGATCGACATTGTATCCAGTTATATGAGTTTGTCTAAATTAAAAAAAAAACGACATCATCTTATATACATCATCAAAAACAATTACAACAGAGGATTCAATCAAAGGGCGAGTAAGGCACAAAGGGATAAAAATCTATTCCTCGAAGGTTCGAGGGACCCAAGGTGAGATCGGTGAATCTCTGTTCTAGCAGCCAACTTAGCGGCATTCCATAAGGAAGGTGCAGTCGAGGGATCTGCTGAACACTCTGTCGGACTCTTTGAAAAATTAACGCCGCCCAGTCAACCTCTGCCCGATCATCAATCGCCATCATAACCTTCCAGACTTCCCGAGAGAAGATCATGTCATTCGGATTCTCTCCCACCAACATTCCACAGACTATCTCGAAGAGAACTCGATAGCGAGTCTGCAGTCCATATGCTGATGGGGTAGGCGAGAACTCCAGATCAGCAGAACGCCTCCATCTCATCCATGAAGACCATTCTGGAGCGATTTCATTACTGCGATAATCCATCACAGAAATTGGACCCCTCCGTAAGCCGAACTCCGACGCAAAAGTGTCCACAGTCCATCTCACCAACTGGTTCCTGAAGACACCTACAATGGAGTCTCCAATGGGCTGACTTTGTCGGACGAAGAACTGAAGATGCTCTCTATGAAACGCATGAGGAGTCAAAGAGATGAATTTAGCCACACCACAAGCATGAAGACCGGACATGACCCATTCTGCTATGTGATACTCTGTCTCATATTCCTCATAAAGACCAAAATCACAGAGAATTCTATGGCGAGGAACGAAGAGAGATTGAGCCTGCTCCATATCTTCGTGTTAGTAAATTTTGTGAGAAGAAAAACAAGAGTTGCAAGAAGTCGTATCAAATGCATCGCCTGCTTATGCTATTTAAACAAGAGCCCTTGGTAACTGCTCATCTCTGAAGTCGAAGGGTCGCTGAGTAGGAGTGAAGTAGCACATTAATGCAAAGGTCAAATCGGAAGAGATTACGATCTTGCATGAAAAGCAATGCCGGAGATTATTATGATGATACCATAAAATACGTGGTAGCATCTGCTTGATTTTATCCATCTTGGCTGCTGAAAATCTCAAATCAGACGTGGGACGTTTGCTTTTCAATATGGAGAAACATTTAATGCGTCCAGACGACGGCGACAAATCAAATTGTGACACGTCATCCACACACAAGCTACGAAGGACGTGGCTATACCCACGATCTAACCCTCAACCCCAACCGTTGATTGAGTTTAAAGTGCTCTCAATCCTCGTCGTCAATTTCTCCTCGTACTCCGAAATCTTCTTCATCATATTTAGATTTCAAATCCCCACAAATCTTCAGAAATCCCTCACCCCCATCTCTGAAAGAAAAACCCTCTCAAAATCCTCAGAAAAACCTACTCAACCATGACTTCAAATCAAGGTTCTTCAACCTCCTCACACCAAGACACAAATACATCTCTAAATCCCGAATCATCACCATCCGAGAACTTAGAGACAGTCAACCTTCAACAGGCCACATTTATCTACCCCTCAACCACTTGCTCACCCCTGCATGTTCGACATGCACCCGAGTTCACCAGAATTGAGAAGAAGGAGGACATTGATGAGTCCATCCCTTACTACACATTGGTAACCATGGCCAGACAGAAGAAGCTATCCACGCATTCAGCAGAAAGGCGACGAGTGGCCCAGATTATGAAAGATAGGATTATGTACACGCCTCTCGCCAACAAACAATTTCCTACATGGATTTTGAATATCCTTGATTTTGAATTGCTGGTAAAGTATCTCACTGCTGAACCTGATCAATTTCATCCGCATATGGTTGCTGAATTTTATGCTAGGGCTGTCATGAGTGATGATCAGAAATCATTCAAGACATGCGTATATGGGAATATCGTAGAAGTAAATGCTGATTTACTTTCTCGTACTTTTGGACTTCGAAACTTTGGAGCAAAAATCTCTCAATATAAGGTGAATGATATAGCCGAAATAGAGAGACGATGGAAGCTTTGAAGGAAGTCAGGAGAAAAAGGGAAATCAAGTACGTTCAAGGTCAACACCTCAATCAACACCTTGACAGAGGAATACAAACTCCTTGCAGAGATTGTAATCAAGATGCTTCAATGTGATGCTGGATCATACTCGGAGCTCTCTGCTAAGAAATATGCCGTGATGATGGCATTAAATGACAATGTTACGGGTAATTGGGCTGAATTTATCTTTGAACGCTGGGCAGAACATGCCAAGAAAAATACCCACATGGAAGTAGACGGAACATTCTCTTCGAATGTAAACTTTGGGCTAAAGATTAGTAAACTTTTGGAGATTCTGTTTACCAACACAAGAGTAGATCGAGGAGTTGCACTTCTTCCTACCGACTACATTCCTGTAACAAGACACAAGCCTAAGCCGGTCAATATCAAAAATCCTCGGAAATTAAAAGGGAAGTCTAATGTAGACAAGAATAAACCTACATCCCCAGAGGAACCTGATGAAGCCAGCCTAGCAACACCCACACTTCAACACTCCATACCCATAACCGAAGAAGAATTAGCAATGTTGAAGAGGAACGCAGAAACAGATCATTGTTTCAGAAATCTTGAGGAAATTGAGAAGTTGGGAAACTTACCAGTTGATCAGATCAACGACATCATGACCTCAAAGCAAGCAGAACAGATTCCAACCAATCTTGGAGCACAGGCACTACCTATTCTACCAAACAAGAGAACCGCAACAACTCCTCCTGTGACTAAGGCAAAGAAGAAGACTAGGAGAAAGTTGGAACTTCTGACTGATAAGGAAGCTTTAGAACAAGCAGAAGCAGAACATACGAGTGCTACAGCTGCTGAAGGAATTGATACAGCAGAAAAGGACTCTACAGAGAATGCTACTGAGGACACCACTGATCCAGATTACATTCCTAAGTCTCTCAGGATTGCAGATGATCGCAGTCAGGAAATAAGAAAAGCAAAGAGGAAGCGCATAGCTACTCTAAAGGAAATCAAAAAGAAAGATTACCAAAAGTTCATCAGTAACATGACATTCGAAGGCAGAGACAGGAACTTCGAACAAGTCAAATCAGCTGCTGACGAATTCGTGGCCCAGAAAAGAGCTGCTAAAGAAGCTAGCAAAGAAGGCAGTGCTAGCAGAGGAGTCAGTACTAGCAGAGGAGTCGAGGCTAGCATAGTAAATAAGACATCAGAAGAGCATATGAATCATCCATTGGAAGAAAGGCATGATGCTGGACAAAATCAAATTCCAGCAGAGAAGGAAGAAATAGCAGATACGTCAGCAGATATTATCATAAGGGATGCTACAGAAGATTCGACTGCTGATCCACTTCATCTAGCAGAAAAAGCTGCGAAGAAAGGAAAAGGGAAGGCTGATTCAGCAGAAGAATCAATTCCCAATCAGTCACCTGATCAGCAGATTAACATTGAAGAAGAAGAACTATCAGATACAGAATTCACAAAAAGGCTGGCATCTGGAGCATTCAATGAAACTCACTACCCCCGGGAAAAGTTTCGTAGAAGAAATGATGCAGAATCCAGTGAGATTCGAGATGTTGAAGATCAAGTTGGATCACTCATCAATTCTGGTTCATCGAAAGGAAAACCAGACGAAAATATGTTAGCAGACTGCCGGTGCAGACACACCTCGCAGAACATCCGAAGGAAACACTCGTTGGTAATCAATCTGCTAAAGAGCAACCAGGTGCTGAAACACCTCAACTAGAAGAAGATGATTCACACCTCACTGAACCTGAATCATCTTGCATCTCTGAATCTGACTCAGATGGAGAAGCTGAAGAAATTTACAATGCAAAGTTCCTAAGGAAAGAAACCACAGAATCAAAGGCTATTCTTCGAGTACCCCTCCATGGGCTGCCAGGACATCGCTATGGACTCCGAAGAATTAGTCAATGGTGTGCAAAGGTTCATCCCGAGGATGTACCTAATTCCGATTTAGGACCTATGGCTGAAGAAATATAGCAGTTTGTTGATTTTAAAACAGAAAGAGCCATAGCAGATCTATTCTACAGTGAGTTGGATGAGTCAATACCTGAAGGACGCCTATTGGCAGAAGAGTTCCGTCGGTGGAAGAAGTTTGATTATATTATGTATCAACTCTGCTTCGAAGAGAGGATGATATGCATTGCAGCTAAATGATTAAACTTCTGGAGATGTGAGGAACGTTGGTGCTTTGATTGGATTGATCAAGTTCCAGGGATGAAACAATTCTCGGATAAGCAAGTGATGTGCAGACTTCAAGCCATCCGAGAACACCGTTTCCTTTCGAAAACTGCTGGATTACCCAAGTCCACCTTCGTACCTGATGGATACTCTGATGCTAGAGTCGAATTGTCCAAACGACAGGCAAAAGCTGTTGTTGCCTACGAAAAACGTCAGTTGGAGTACGAAAAACGTCAGTTGGAGTACGAAAAACGTCAGTTGGAGTATGAATCGCAACCAGTATGAAAATAAACAAAAATTCACCAGTTCAATGTTTTGAAAATTCGCAAATTTAAAAACTTTTCCAAAGTTTATTTTTATAGTTGACACATGTTTCTAGATGTGTAAAACTAAGTGTTTAGGGTTTCCGTTGTTGTAATTTGTTCAAAATTGTCAAAAATGACCAGCTCGAAAGTGCACGAAAATTCACCGGTACAAAATTTGAAAATTCGCAAACTGAAAAATGGTTTCAGAAGTTAATTTTTATGGTTGAAACATGTTTCTAGATGTATAAAACTCAGTTTTTAGTGTTTTCGTTGTTGTAATTATTTCAGAATTGTAAAAAATGACCGGCTCGAAAGTGCACGAAAATTCACCCGTACAAAAAAATTAAAAATTCGCATATTCAAAAATTGTTTCAAAAGTTCATTTTTATGGTGGAAACATGTTTCTAGATGTATAAAACTAAGTGTTTAGGATTTCCATTGTTATAATTAGTTCAAAGTTGTCAAAAATGATCAGCTCGATAGTGCACAAAAATTCACCGGTACAAAATTTGAAAATTTGCAAACTAAAAAACAGTTTAAGAAGCTTATTTTTATGGTTGAAACAAGTTTCTAGATGTATAAAACTAAGTTTTTAGGGTTTTTGTTGTTGTGATTAGTTCAAAATTGTCAAAAATGACCGGCTCGAAAGTGCACGAAAATTCACCTGTACAAAATATTGAAAATTCGCAAATTCAAAAAGTGTATCAAAAGTTCATTTTTATGGTTGAAACATGTTTCTAGATGTATAAAACTAAGTGTTTAGGGTCCCCGTTGTTGTAATTAGTTCAAAATTGTAAAAAATGACCAACTCGAAAGTGAACGAAAATTCACTGGTACAAAATTTGAAAATTCGCAAACTGAAAAATGGTTTCAGATGTTGATTTTATGGTTTAAACATGTTTCTAGATGTATAAAACAATATTTTTAGGGTTTTCGTTGTTTTAATTAGTTCAAATTTGTCAAAAATGATCGGCTCCAAAGTGCACGAATATTCACCTGTACAAAATATTGAAAATTCGCAAACTAAAAAACAGTTTAAGAAGCTTATTTTTATGGTTGAAACATGTTTCTGGATGTATAAAACTAAGTTTTTAGGGTTTTTGTTGTTGTGATTAGTTCAAAATTGTAAAAAATGACCGGCTCGAAAGTACACGAAAATCCACCTGTACAAAATATTTGAAATTCGCAAATTTAAAAACTGTTTAAAAAGTTCATTTTCATGGTTGAAACATGTTTCTAGATGTATAAAACTAAGTGTTTAGGGTTTCCGTTGTTGTAATTAGTTCAAAATTGTCAAAAATGACCAGCTCGAAAGTGCACGAAAATACACCGGTAAAAAATTTGAAAATTCGCAAACTGAAAAACGGTTTCAGATGTTGATTTTATGGTTTAAACATGTTTGTAGATGTATGAAACAATGTTTTTAGGGTTTTCGTTGTTGTAATTAGTTCAAATTTGTCAAAAATGACCGGCTCGAAAGTACACGAATATTCACCAGTACAAAATATTGAAAATTCACAAATTCAAAAACTGTTTCAAAAGTTCATTTTCATGGTTGAAACATGTTTCTAGATGTACAAAACTAAGTGTTTTGGGTTTACGTTGTTTTAATTAGTTAAAAATTGTCAAAAATGTCCAGCTCGAAAATGCACGAAAATTCACCGGTACAAAATTAGAAAATTCGCAAACTGAAAAATGGTTTTAGAAGTTCATTTTCATGGTTGAAACATGTTTCTAGATGTATAAAACTAAGTTTTTAGGGTTTTTGTAATTGTAATTAGTTCGACATTGTCAAAAATGACTGGCTCGAAAGTGCATGAAAATTCACCGGTACAAAATATTGAAAATTTGCAAATTCTAAAACTGTCTCAAAAATTCATTTTTATGGTTGAAACATGTTTCTAAATTTATAAAACTAAGTGTGAGGGTTTCCGTTGTTGTAATTAGTTCAAAATTGTAAAAAATGACCAGCTTGAAAGTGTACGAAAATTCCCCTGTACTAAATTTTGAAACTTCGCAAACTAAAAAATGGTTTAAAAAGTTCATTTTTATTGTTGAAACATATTCCTGGATCTGTAAAAGTAAGTGTTTAGGGTTTCCCTTTTTGTAATTGGTTCAGAATTTTCATTAATGATCAGTTCGAAAGTGCACGAAAATTCACCGGTACAAAATTTTTGAAATTTGCAAATTTAAAAACTATTTCAAAAGTTTATTTTTATGGTTGAAAAATAATTCTAGATGTATAAAACTAAATGTTTAGGGTTTTCGTTGTGGTAATTAGTTCAAAATTGTCAAAAATGACAAGCTTGAAAGTGTATGAATATTCACCGGTACAAAATTTTTAAAATTCACAAACTAAAAATGGTTTCAAAAGTTTATTTTTATTGTTGAAACATGTTTCTAAATGAATAAAACTAAGTGTTTAGGATTTCCGGTTATGTAATTAGTTCAAAATTGTCAAAAATGACCACCTCGAAAGTGCACGAAAATTCGCCTGTACTATGTTTTGAAAATTCAGAAACTAAAAATTGTTTCAAAAATTCATTTTTATCGTTCAAACATGTTTCTAGATGTGTAAAAGTAAGTGTTTAGGGTTTCCTTTTTTGTAATTGGTTCAGAATTATCATTATTGACTAGTTCGAAAGTGCACGAAAATTAACCGGTACAAAATTTTGAAAATTTGCAAACTTAAAATCGGTTTCAAAAGTTCATTTTTATGGTTGAAACATGTTTCTAGATGTATAAAAGTTAGTGTTTAAGGTTTCCTTTGTTCAAATTGGTTTAGAAATCTCAATAATGACTATTTCGAAACTAACGAAAATTCACCGGTACAAAATTTTAAAAATTCACAATTTAGAAACTACTTCAAAAGTTTATTTTTATGGTTGAAACATGTTTCTAGATGTATAAAACTAAGTGTTTAGGATTTCCGTTGTTGTCATTAGTTCAAAATTGTCAAAAATGATTTGCTTGAAAGTGTATAAAAATCCAACGGTACATTATTTTGAAAATTCGCAGACTAAAAAACTGTTTCAAAAGTTCATTTTATGGTTGAAACATGTTTCTAAATGTATAAAAGTAAGGGGGCGTTTGGTTTAACTGTCAGGAATCACTATGGGTATGGGTTTGATAATAGAGGGAATGGGTATGGGTTTATTTTTGGGAATCATTCCCAATTTTGAAGTTTGGTTTACTAGATGAGTTTTGGAATCATTTTTCAATTCTGATGATTTATTTTTTAAGTTTATAGGTTTATAATATAATTAAATTGTAATACAAATAATAATTAATTTAACAATAAAAAATAACAAAATAAAATCATATTAAAACAAATAAATAATCTATTTATCTTATTATTTGTTTTATAAAATATAAAATTAAGATAAAAAATAAATGATTGATTTTATAATAATAATAATATTATTATAATAATATATTAAAAAGAATAGTATATAATTATAATAACATATAATACTATAAATAATATAATTATGAAAAACATTAAAAAAAGAAAAAAGAAAAAGTAAATAAATCAGAAAATAATTATAAATAAAATGAAATAAAAATAAGAAATAAATGATTAATTTAATAATAAAAATTAAGAAAATATAATCATATTAAAATAAATAAATAATATATTGATATTCTTATTAATTTTATAAAAATATAAAATTAAGATAAAAATAAATAATTAATATAATAATATTATTATATTAATATATTAAAAAGAATAATATATAATATTATAAAATAATATAATTATCAAAATATTTTAGATTAATATTATAAAAATAAATAAATAAGAAAATAATTATAAAATAATATGAAATAAATAATTTTGGTAATAATATATGGGAATGAAAATGAAAACCCACCATTTTGGAGGGTTTTGGTGATTCCCAAGTATTTGGGAATCATTCCCATATTTTCATTCCCATATCCTTTAACCAAACAGTGGGTTTCGGAATCATTCCATTCCTTCATTCCGAAACGCACCAACCAAACGCCCCCTAAGTGTTTAGGGATTCCTTTTTGGTAATTTGTACAGAATTATCAATAATGACCAGTTAGATAATAAACAAAAATTCACCGGCACTAAATTTTGAAAATTTGCAAATTTAAAAATTGTTTCAAAAGTTCATTTTTTTTGTTGAAACATGTTTCTAGATGTATAAAACAAAGTTTTTAGGATTTTCGTCATTGTATTTAGTTCAAAATTGCCAAAAAGGACTATCTCAAAAGTGCACGAAAATTCTACGGTACAAAATTTTGAAAATTCGCACTAAAAAATGGTTTCAAAAGATCATTTTTATGGTTGAAACATGTTTCTAGATGTATAAAAGTAAGTGTTTAGGTTTTCCTTTGTTGTAATTAGTACAGGATAAAAAATAATGACCAGTTTGAAAATAAACAAAAATTCACTAGTTCAATGTTTTGAAAATTCGCAAATTTAAAAACTGTTCAAAAGTTTATTTTTATAGTTGACACATGTTTCTAGATGTGTAAAACTAAATGTTTAGGGTTTCCGTTGTTGTAATTAGTTCAAAATTGTGAAAAATGACCAGCTCGAATGTGCACAAAAATTCACTTGTACTAAATTTTTTAAATTCGCAAACTAAAAAACGGTTTCAAAAGTTCATTTCTATGGTTGAAAAATGTTTCTAGATGTGTAAAAGTGAGTGTTTATGGTTTCCTTTTCTGTAATTGGTTCAGAATTGTCAATAATAACCAGTTTGAAAGTGCACGAAAATTCACCGCTACAAAATTCTGAAAATTTGCAAATTTTAAAATTGTTTCAAAAGTTTATTTTTTTTGGTTGAAACATGTTTCTAGATGTATGAAACTATGTTTTTATGATTTCCGTTGTTGTAATTAGTTCAAAATTGCCAAAAATGACTAGCTCGAAAGTGCACGAAAATTCTATGGTACAAAATTTTGAAAATTCGCACACTAAAAAATGATTTCAAGAGTTCATTTTTATGGTTGAAACATGTTTCTAGATGTATAATAGTAAGTGTTTAGGTATTCCTTTGTTGTAATTGGTACAGGATTATCAATAATGACCAGTTTGAAAATAAACAAAAATTCACCAGTACAATGTTTTGAAAATTCGCAAATTTTAAAACAGTACAAAAGTTTATTTTTAAAGTTGAAAATTTTTTCTAGATGTATAAAACTAAGTGTTTAGGGTTTTCGTTGTTGTAATTAGTTCAAAATTGTGAAAAATGACTAGCTCGAAAGTGTACGTAAATTCACTTGTTCTAAATTTTGAAAATTCGCAAACTAAAAAACGGTTTCAAAAGTTCATTTTTATGGTTGAAACATGTTTCTAGATGTGTAAAAGTAATTGTTTAGGGTTTCCTTTTTTGCAATTGGTTCAGAATTGTCAATAATGACCAGTTCGAAAATGCACGAAAATTCACCAGTACAAAATTTTGAAAATTTGCAAATTTAAAAAATATTTCAAAAGATTATTTTAATTGTTGAAAAATGTTTCTAGATGTAGAAAACTAAGTTTTTAGGGTTTTCGTTGTTGTAATTAGTTCAAATTTGTCAAGAATAACAAGCTCCAAAGTGCACGAATATTCACCGGTACAATATTTTGAAAATTTGCAAACTAAAAAGCAGTTTCAAATGTTAATTTTTATGGTTGAAATATGTTTCTAGATGTATAAAAGTAAGTGTTTAGGTACTTTGTTGTAATTGGTACAGAATTGTCAATAATGTCCAGTTCGAAAGTGCACGAAAATTCACTGTTACCAAATTTTGAAAATTTGTAAATATAAAAACTGTTTCAAAAGCTTATTTTAATGCTTGAAACATGTTTTTAGATGTATAAAACTAAGTGTTTAAGATTTTCGTTGTTGTAATTTGTTCAAAATTGTCAAAAATGACTTATTCGAAAGTGCATGAAATTCCACTGTACAAAATTTTTTAAATTCGCAAACTAAAAAATGGTTTCAAAAGTTCATTTTTATGGTTGAAACATGTTTCTAGATGTATAAAAGTTTGTGTTTAGGTTTTCCTTTGTTGTAATTGGTACAGAATTGTCAATAATGATCAGTACGAAAAAAAAAAATTCACCCGTACAAAATATTTAAAATTCGCAAAATTCAAAAACTATTTCAAAAGTTCATTTTTATAGTTGAAACATGTTTCTAGATGTATAAAACTAAGTGTTTA
>JAPKLW010005064.1:0-22823 GCA_026898455.1 Plectranthus barbatus
AGATGATCATGTCAAGGTTAAATCGTAGTGGATTAACCCAATTTGTTACTGCTACTCCAAGGCGGTTTCAAGGCGACACTCTTCGAGAATTCATAGAGAGTTGTTCTGTGGAGGAAGATGGCATTTATGGTTTCTTCCTCGGCAAACTCGTCTATTGGTCACCAGACGTCTTTTCTCGTCGATTCGGTCTTCTCAGAGGCCCTAGTTCCATTTTCAGCCATCGTGTGACAGATATAGCCCCTGAGTGGTCGGCGTGGTATGAATGGAGACGTCTTCCGTCGTCGGAATTTTCCTTGTCGGTCTCTGTATATGATCTGCGCACCCCTTATTGGGTGCTCTATCGAGTAGCCAACAATATGTTGATGGGAGAGTGTTGTGACGATACATTCTTCTCCAAGGAAACATGGCAGCTGATGATGGCAATTGACGATGGAGCCGATGTAGATTGGGCAAAGTACATCTACGACAGCGTTCGAGATTGCGTTGAATATTATCCTGCCGTGCCTCTACTCAATGGAATGCAACTTAGTTGGTTGTTGGAGCAGAGTTTCCCTCAATTAGCGGAAGGGCCTTCGAATCTTGTAAATGCGGACTTCTTTCCGTTTAGGCCTTCTTCCTTTTAGGGTCTTGAATGTAAAGTTGACTTCAAATCTCCCCTGTTCCTTGTAATAGCATCTTGTTGATAAATAAAAGGATGTATAGAATCTCTGCAATTTGTCGTCTCTGCTGTGCTAGCATACGTGTCTCAGCAGCTTGAGTTGTCTGATATGAATTACTATTTCCCACAAACGATCATCAAGTGTTATTATTTAAGGCGGTAGATGTTTGTCTGAATCAAAAGATTTGCGCTATCCTTTGTTAACCTCTTTAAGCTTTCGTGGAACAGAGCGTCAGAAAATCCATGTAGAACGCTTTGCCGTAAGTAGCTTTATCATAACAGGTGGCGCTTCTCCCTTTGTCGAGATTCTTCGACTTCTGCTCTTCTGGATTTGAATTCATTTGAAAAGACATCTTGGAATAGTGTTCACTCTGTGAATAGAGCCATGATCTGGCTATAAATAACATCACACTTAGCTTCCTAAACTTCATCTTTCACTCAGCCTTCTTGAGCTTCATCGTCTCCTCTTCCTTTAATATAACATTGCCTTCTCTATTTGTGTGACAGTCTAGAGTTTATCAACCTCATAAACTAATTTAATTAAGGTGAATTAAGGATTTATTAATTTTAATTTGGAATCAATTAGAAATCAAGATATAGCTTGCGGAATCACTTGCAAGTCTAAATTTTTCATGGATTATGTGGATAAGTATGATTTAGTATATTTTAAGTGCTCATGCAAGTAAGATTTTACGTCGGAACCTCGAGTTGAGTAATTAGGGTTTCAACTTGATAATTAAACCCGAATGAGCCACAACTCGCGATTGGAAGCTACATTTTTCGAACTGAGTTGAGGACTACTAGAATTTGATGTTACGAATCAATCCAAATGATTAGATTAAGAATGTGAGACTTGTACGAGATTTGGTGCATAATTGAATTGTGAGTTAATATAAATGTGTGGATAATTACATAAATATATATAAATTATATAAATAAGTGGGGATTTATGCATGAGGGAACAATTGTCACTCCAGTACATCACCAACCGTGTGACTCAGCAGCTCCAAAGGTGATTTGGTGTCCAAGTTAAGGATCACAATAGGAAGAGAAGCAATCGAAACATTTTTCCACAAAATACACGAAACAAGAACCCTAAAATCGCCGTGCGGCTGTTTATCCATTTTCTGATCAAACGAAGTCAAATTAGCGTAAACTTCCTTCTGAAGAATGAAAGATATTGACGAATAGATAGAGCTGGACACCGATTTCTCTTGAATTGGTTATTGCACTGTGAAGTTTCAGCTGTTATAGGTAGAGTTTATGTCAATTTCAGCCACAAACTCGATAGTCTGGCTTGATAATTGAATGAATATGATGTTTAGGAATCTTATATTGACTTATAGGTTGGAGAATCGTGGTGATGGAATAGATGTTGGCTAGAAACCTCTGAAATTTGAAGAGGTATTAACAATTTCTCAAGTTTTATAATGTTTGACTGTTGAACTGATAATTCAAGCATGCATATGTATTTATGGAATCTGATCGCCGTAGGAAGGAAATAAGGTATTTGGAATGAACTGGGTGCTGGTGAGCTAGTCGGGAAATTGATAAATGGTCGGCGATTGTAATTGTGCTGAGTCGATGATGATGTTATCATGCGCAGAAAATTCTTTTGATTTCATTTCATATCATATTAGGATAATTGTGATTAAACTCACGTAAGGCACAAATAATATGAAATAAATTAATAATGTTCTGATACATGGGAGATCATAACTTTGGTTGGTTGATTAAAAGGAAATAAATAAGGAAGTTCTTTCACGGCAATAGAGAAACAATATATATATATATATAGTTATAATAATAATAATAACAATAAGAAATTATTTAATTGTATGGCTTATTATGGGCTACGAGTTAGAATTTCATTGGCGAAGAAATAAAAGGATCATGAAATAAAGCTTAAACATATAATATTCAATTAGTATGTTGTAGCTAATTAAATATATATAGTTACAACTAAAGAAGAATTTCTTAGGAGAAATTAAGATGAGAGCAACTCTAGCGCAATTAAAATGAGTATGAAGTTAAGATAAAGTATTAATAATAATTAAGATATATCTTGAAGAAGTATTCATTAAACTAAATAGACTTGATCTCATAACTTGAAATAAGGAGTTCAATGTCTACATTTGATTTATGACATCATGTGTATTTATTTACATTATTTGTACAAAGGAAACAATCCGGGGCAAGCAAGGGCTTTTGCAAACCCGAATCAACACCCGAATCCATAACGGACAAAATGTGGGCTTTTCTAACTGAAAATCAAATCGTTTTTGAGCATCTAGCTCTATTTTCTAAAAATATATAAAAATGTTTTGTTTTAAATTGAATGTTGTGCCAAAATATTTTGTGTGTCATATCTGTTTCCTCCGAGCCAGACATAGTTGGCCGGAGAGTTAATGACGTCAATGGAAATGAACTGGGTTTGAGTCCCGAGTTATTTTTCATTGATTGTGAGCCAGGATGTCAGTCCCCTGAGCCACAGTATCAAGTGTTCAGTTCCTTGATACGTTACTTACTAACGATCGGGTCTCGAGGCTTCGTGTTCCGAGGCTAGTGCATTATTGTTGACAGTTGGTTAAGTGGTTCGGCCATTTCTAGCTTGTCAATGTGACTTGGAAGTAGGCCTGCTTCCTTGTCACCTAACTTAAACAGATAGTGACCACATGTGAGTTGAATGTCATGACATATGAGTGAAAATTATTCGTAAGCACGGTTTGCTTTTAACTAAAACCCCGTGACTTACTTGTGTGTGGCGCATCATTCATAATTAAAATGTATATTTTCGGGACATGTGTTCACTGGGTACGCGGTGTACTCAGCCCCTGTATGTTATTTCTAAAACATATAGGTTAAGCTGCGGAGAAGGAAGAGGAATGTGGAGGAATGTAAATAAAGAAATAAAAGTTTCCGGAGCATGGTCCTGAGATATGCATCTCCATATGCATATCTCCGCCACGTAAAACTCTGCTGCAAGAACCTCTGTTTTTGAACTCTTCCCTAGTACTGTTGATGTATTTTAAATCTTGAAAGCTTGTAAATTAAAAACCTATCTTTCGTTTACTGTTTAAATATTATGTTTAATGAAATGATTGTAAATATTAAACTCCTAGAGAAATCATTTAAATTATTCAAGTTTATTTCTAGTCTTGTTTTAAAAATGTGGGACTTAACTATGATTTTTAAACCCGTCGCGCTCTCATAATTGGGGAAGTAAAATGGGGGCGTGACACAAGTGGTCGCATAGATGGGAGAAAATAATGAATCCAATCCATCTAATGAGGCCTGCGGATGGTTGAGATTTAATAATAGCCCAAAATTACAAAGTTGCATCAGCGACCTAAATTTAGTTGCATTGTAAGGACATTAATGACATAATGCACTCATAACTACCATGAATTAAATTCAAATCCCTTGATTTTAGGGGACCACATCTTAAATATTATTTAATTTTTCTAAATATGAGGGGACTACATCTTATCTTATAAAAAAATCATAATTTATTTTCTCACTATTAAGACATGTTTATTCGTTATTAACTTTATTCTCTCAACTCCAACATTGCTATAAAACTTTAAATAATCATAGCTCACTCAATTTAAATTATTTTTTTGCGTGTCATATATCGAATTAAAGATCATTTTATTATCTTCAAACGAAATTCATATTGCATATGTTTGCAAAAATCTGATAGCCCTATCAACCATAATGCAACTGAACCGTTCTATATAATGCAAATATACAAGCCTATATAATGCTATTTAAATCAGAAAATAAAATATTTTGTCAAAATATCAATTACCTCATAAATAGTCATGCACATTTATATTACTAAATAATGCATTTTTGCAGGTTTATATAATGCAACTTAAAGGTGGTATGATAAATTTGAGTTTTGAATCCATCATCTTCTTCTTATTTAGGTAACTACTTCTTCGATTTCCTCAAAGAGACGACGAGTACGAGCTAGCAGAGGAAAGGGAAGTTGTAATGCAATTTGGTGTTTGGTTGTTGGTAGGTGGTTGTATGAAATATTTAGTTTTCAAGCTCTGTTTCGTTTATTACTATTTCGTTTGTCAATAATTTAAATTCATCAGACCACCTTTAAGTTGTATTTTATAAGTCTGTATATTTGTATTATATAGGTTAGTTTAGTTGCATTATGTTTGATGGGGCTATCAGATTTCTGCAGAATATAATTTTTTTTCAGATGTAAGTTACATTATATAAGCTTGTAAATATGCATTATATACATTTGTATAGTTGCAGTATCTTATTTTTGCTACGATTATCTTATTTGAAACATATGCAATAGTGATTTCGTTTGAAAGATAATTAAATTATCTTTAATTCGATATATTGTACGTGAAAAAATAATTTAAATTAAATGAGATATGGTTATTTAAAGTTTCATAAAGAAATTACATGAGAGAGAATATGTAGAAGCAAAATACATGTGTTTAATAGGAAAGAGATTATAAAATTTATTGTGGCCCCTCATGTTTAACTTACCTAAATGCCCTTAATTACAATTTAAAATAAAAATAAAAGTTAAATTTCAAAATTTAAGAATCAATCTGGACCACTTATTTCATCAAACTAAAGGACAAGATTTATTCTCTTCTCCCATCTAATAATCACTTGTAATATGATATATATATGGATTGGATCCCATACTAAAATCTCCTATGTTTTAAATAGGAATAGTTTTTATCCATTGATTTTGATGAAATCTATGGTTGAGTCTTTTCCATAACCAATTCATAATTTAATAAATAAAACGTGTGCCACTTTTTTTAAGATGAGAAAGGGTATTTAGGACCAAATCTTCCACCCACAATCACCATTATTTTCTATTTCATAATTTTCGCAATGCAATGATAATTACACATATTAATATATCTTTACCAAAACGTATCCCGACTCCATCTTCTGAAATTCAAAAGTAATAATTGAAATATAATTTTAACGAATACATACTTTTCATGTATATAATCATTAATCATGCTCGTTTATTTACAAAATAATGTATGATAGTATAATAACTGTGCATATTTAATTAAAAAACTGTATTTTCATTGTTTACATATGTAAGCTTATACTATTCGATCCATAAGCTTCTTTAGTAGCATTTTACGCATGTCAACCGCTTCTGAAATAAATGAACTTTTTTTAAAATATATTTATTTGTTATTTTATGCTTGTTTACTTTGTAAAATATGCTCCTATAATTTTGGAGTTATGCTGGTTTAATTTAATATTATTATTTCTAATACATTTACTTCTTTTCGTTCATATAAGTTATATTTTCTAATTTACACATAGCATATTAAATGAACAATTTGCTGAAAAATTGCTTTATCAATTAAAAAGACTAATTTTTTAAAGGTTTTAAATAACTGCAATATTTTAGTTTTCTAGTTTATCCTTAAACGATAACTGAAAAAAAAAAATCTTAATCATCCATCATATTTAATCTAATGGCTCATAATTATTCTTATTTAATATATTCTCTCCATTTGATCTATTTCATATATATATATATATATATTCCTATTTAATATATTCTCTCCATTTGATCTATTTCATATATATATATATATATATATATATATATATAGAGGAGGGATCATATGATAATAAATAAGTATATTAAAAATAAGAATGAATCTCATCCATATATAAAGAGAGAGATGCGATCCAGTGAGAACTACTCTTACCATAAGAAATAAGAACCAATCATTGCCATTGATTTTGATGAATGAACGCTCAGGATTTTACTAAAATTTTCAGTCATTTTATCTCAAAAAATCTGCATTATAGGGTATTTTTGTCATTTTGTACTTATTTAAGATTCTGTTTGCATATTCTATCACGACATGCATTATATATCTAACAAACATGCATTATATGCATAAGAAACATGCATTATATACCTAGGAAACATGCATTATATACCTAGGAAACATGCATTATATACCTAACAAACATCTTCCTGCATTATAATATGGTATGACTCTTATTTTAGAACAATATTACTATCATTATACGACATTACTTCCTCTATTATATATAATTTTACTTTTATTTTAGAGAAAAAATATATTACCTTATTATAATGCATTTGTCATTACTATATAATAACAAGTGCAAATATAATGATGAATGATGATTCCGCTGAAATAAATATGTTGCATTTTATCTATCATATTCTGCATTATATACTATAACTTCATGCATTATATTGTGCAACTGCATTTATTATATAAGAATTTGTGTGCTGTTACGAGAATTATGCATAGTATACATGATATTACTTTTATTTTAGAGAAAATTATATCACTTTCATTATAATACATATGTTATTTCTACATAATACATAACAAGTGCAAATATAATGATGAATGATGATTTCGCTGAAAAAACATGTCGCATTTTATCTATCATATTTTGCATTATATACTATGATTTCAAGCATTGTATTGTGCTATTGTATTCATTATATAACTTCATGCATTATATTGACCTCGACATGCATTATATGATGGGTTTTGTATACTGAAAGCATATATTACAATGTGTATACAACGGTTTATTTCTCCTATCTGTTAACAATCATACATGTATGAACAATGGTATCCTCTTGTCTCACCGATAGGGACGATCATACGGCGTGTTGTAGATCGCAGAAGACAGTATGATCACTTGACCTAGTGAGACATAAACCTTGATAACAGCCGAGACAACGTATGAGGATACGTCTGTCCGGATGGCTGCGGCATTGTCGGAATAAGTAGTCTGTCTTGGTTACTTAACATGCTGGTACGCAGAGGTAGCGTATTGATGGACCGCAGTGAGATATATTCGTCTGTCTGACATCAGCGAATAAAAGATCTCGTTATATTGATTGAGTCCAAATCCTAACGAAGGTTCAGGGGTTTGCACGGGTTGACTGTTGCTTTGACTTGCCATGGTGGAGAGCCAATACAGCGCGCTCGTATATCCGCATCTTGGGTAACAGCAGTTCGTGTAGTACCGCCTGAGATGGAACTTAGCTAACCATATCCGAGTAATAGGATGGGGACATTCCCTGAGGAGCTCAATAACATTCATCGTGCCAAAGTCCTGCAGGCTGATTAAGTTCAGGCACGAGCGATAAGGTTTGAGTGGTACTACTCAGGAATAATAAGATATTAATTAATTGTAGTTAGAGCTTGTCAGAGGCTCCGATTAATAAATGGATGTCCGGTAACCTTAAATATAGGGATTCTCAATTAATGCAGCCCGTTCTCATAACGTGGTAATAAAGGGGTAGGTCAGTATTAATTCTGTGATGAAAAAGAATTAATATTAATTAATTAATTGTGTCCTGGGTTGTGGACATGGGAATTAATTAATTTATAGGCCCACTTTATTATTTGCATTAGGTCCCAGGTCTGGCCCACACAGCCCAAAATGGCCCATTAGGGTTTCTAACCCTAGGTCTATAAATAGACAGCTCTCTCTCATAAGTTGTAACACAGTTGAAACACAAACCCTAGAGAGAGAGAGGTGGGCGCCGTTTTGGTGAGAAGAGGGAGGAGAATTTCGATTCTGGTCCTGCTCAAGTCACAGATCTACGGAGTCCTCACCAGTAGTAGATCTGACCAGCACCGGGACACAGATCTGAAGACCCGATCTGGAGAACAACAGATTTCTTCTTTCCCTTTTCTTTGTTTTCGATTTTCTCTAGAAATTAGCTTTCTAATTTCTATTTCCGCAGAGAAATCGGATTGCGTGGTTGAATTGGATCTTGGAATTCAAACACAAAAGATCGGTACAGACACTAAGGAATTACGGTAATCTCTCAATCCACAATTATTCATTAAATTCATAGGATCATGCTAGGGTTTTGAGAATATTTAATTATGAGCAATATCCATAGATCGATCCGGTTCAGTCTGGTTTTGGTGATTCGGTTCACAGGAAAAACCCAACATTATATACCTAGCAAACATTCATTATATACCTAACAAATATGCATTATATAATATAGTAATATACATTTATATAATATAACAAAAAAATACATAATTAAAAATAAATAATATATGGACAACTTTTATAACAACTATGATATTATCTACAGTATGCAAAGATAATGAATTAATTTTTTTTTGATCTTGCAGGAAAAAAGTTATTATATTTTATCTATCATATTCTGCATTATATAATATAACTTCATGCATTATGTTGTGCAACTCCATTCATTATATAAGAATCCGTGTACTATTACGAGAATTATGCATATAATCACTAATTTTCATTTTTTACGATGATTTTTAAATCGAAACATATGCAATAGGGATTTCGTTTGAAAGATAATTAAATTAAATTTAATTTGATATATGATACATTAAAAAATAATCTAAATCCAAGGAGATATGATCATTTAAAGATTTAGGATGATTTTAGAGGAGAGAGAAAATATATTACAAAATTACCCTTTAATGGATGTTTCACTATACTATAATGCAGATGAGATTTATTTAGTTTTGAGCGTTGGATCACCTTTTGGATGGCCAAGATTAGTTCTTATTTTCACATGGTAAAGGGAGTTCTCATATGATCACTCTTCTGTATATATATATATATATATATATAGAGGTTAGATCATATGAGAATAGATGTTAATGTAAGAAATGAGAATAAATCTCAGCCTTTAATTTCACAACATCTGCGGTCATGCTTTAATAATTTCCGTCTTCATTTTATCCTCCGCGAACTTCATTATTACATATTTAAGGATATCATTGTCATTTAGCATGTTTTAATTATGGTATCTCCCTCAAATAATTTCCATTTTCATTTTATCCTCCGCAAACTTCATTATTACATATATATTTGGATCTGTAATTTCTTTTCTTTTCGATTTTTCTTAAGATTTCGATTGCCTTGTTGAGTCATCCAATACTCTAAATTTAATTTTATTATTATTTGTTTGAATTTTCTAATTTAATGAAGTTTTAAATAGATAAAATGAACTTAACATATTCTTCTGAAAAATTGATTTTATTTTTATTTAATTTAATTTTTCCCATTTAATGAAGTTTATAATAGATAAAATGAAGATAACTGAAATCATTTTTCCAAAAAATTGATTTTATTTTTATTTAATTTAATTTATTCAGTTAATGAAGTATAGAGGTGATAAAATGAATAGAACTAAAATCATTTTTCTGAAAAATTGATTTTATTTTTATTTAATTTAATTTATCCCATTTAATGAAGTATAGAGGAGATAAAATGAAGAGAACTAAAATCCTTTTTCCGAAAAATTGATTTTTTATTTAATTTAATTTTTCATTTAATGATGTATATAGGAGATAAAATGAAGATAACTGAAATTTTTTTTACAGAAAAATTGATTTTATTTTTATTTAATTTAATTTTTGAACCGTTCATCTTCAATGTCATTGGGCACACTGACGGCTTAGTGGTAGGGATACCTTGAATTAATCCTCCACCGTGTGTACCGAGACAACAACATTGAAACATTAACATTTCAACCTCTATTCGTTCTCATGTTTGGTTCCATTACAGGTCATGGACACCCCTTTGGATTCATAAGTGTGATGAGTTTTGTATACTGAAAGCATTTATTACAATGAGTATACAACGGTTTATTTCTCCTATCTGTTAACAATCGTACATGTGTGAACAATGGTATCCTCTTGTCTCACCGATAGGGACGATCATACGACGTGTTGTAGATCGCAGAAGACAGTATGATCACTTGACCTAGTGAGACATAAACCTGATCACAACCGAGACAGCGTATGAGGATACGTGTGTCCGGATGGCTGCGGCATTGTCGGAATAAGTAGTCTGTCTTGGTTACTTGACATGCTGGTACGCAGAGGTGGCGTATTGATGGACCGCAGTGAGATGTATTTGTCTGTCTGACATCAGCGAATACAAGATCTCGTTATATTGATTGAGTCCAAACCCTAACGAAGGTTCAGGGGTTTGCACGGGTTGACTGTTGCTTTGACTTGCCATGGTGGAGAGCCTAAGTAACGTGCTCGTATATCCGCATCTTGGGTAACAGCAGTTTGTGTAGTACCGCCTGAGATTGGACTTAGGTAACCATATCCGAGTAATAGGATGGGGACATTCCCTGAGGAGCTCAATAACATTCATCGTGCCAAAGTTTGATTAAGTTCAGACACGAGTGATAAGGTTTGAGTGGTACTACTCAGGAATTATAAGATATTAATTAATTGTAGTTAGAGCTTGTCAGAGGCTCCGATTAATTAATGGATGTCCGGTAACCTTAAATATGGGGATTCTCAATTAATGCAGCCTGTTCTCATAATGTGGTAATAAAGGGGTAGGTCAGTATTAATTCTGTGGTTAAAAATAATTAATATTAATTAATTAATTGTGTCCTGGGTTGTGGACATGAGAATTAATTAATTATAGGCCCACTTTATTATTTGCATTAGTTCCCAGGACTGGCCCAATTAAATATGTTGAATTGAGCCCAAAATGGCCCATTAGGGTTTCCAACCCTAGGTCTATAAATAGACAGCTCTCTCTCATAAGTTGTAAGACAGTTGAAACACACTAAACCTAGAGAGAGAGGGAGGCGCCGATTTTGGGAGAAGAGGGAGGAGAATTTCGATTCTGGTCCTGCTCAGAATACAGATCTACGGAGTCCTCACCAGTAGTAGATCTGAACAGCATTGGGACACAGCCCTGAAGATCTGATCTGGAGAACAAATTTCTCTTCTCTTCTCTCTTTCTTTTTTGATTTTAATCTAGAAATTAGATCTCTAATTTCTGTTTCCGCAGATTAAATCGGATCACGTGGTTGAATTGAGATTTGGAATTCAAACGCAAAAGATCGTTTCAGACTCGACGGAGTTACGGTAAACCCTAAATCCACAATTCTTTGTATTAAATTCATAGGAGCATGCTAGGGTTTTGAGAATTTGAATTATGTGCAATAACCATAAATCGATCCGGTTCAGTTTGGTTTTGGTGATTCGGTTCACGGAAAAACTCTACAATTGTTATCAGAGCCAGGTTTCTGATTTATGGTTCTGTTGTTCATAATTAAATTCGATATGCATGTATGAATTTATTGTTTTGTGGATGTTTGGTTTTTGTTCCTCGTGGCAACCCGTTGATTCAACCCACGGTGGTTTATCCGTGTAGGGCTGAATTGTTTTTGTAAAATCACGAGAAAATCCGTGATTAGTGTATATTTGAAAAATTTTAATAGAATAGATTTCTGTATTATTTTTCAAATTTTGTAATTGGACGGGTCGAGGACGAAGAACGAAGACGGAGCCAATGCAGGGCCGACGGAGCACGACGGCGGGCGACGGCGGCGCGGCACGGCGCGGGCGCACGGCAATAGTGCGCGGGGGCGCGCGCGTGCGAGCACGCAGTGCTGGGCGCGATGCTGGCCGGTGGCCGGCCTGACGACGGCGGCGGCTTTGGCTGTCGTCGGGTGCTGCTGTCCCGTCGCGGTGGCTTGTGTTTTTTTGGTTTGTGCAATCCTGTGTAAACCCTAGGGTTTGCATTAGGGTTAGGGCAAATCATCAGATCACAAAGGCCTAAAAATCCAAAAGATTTGGTGTATCCAGATTTGAAGGCCCTTGAAGATTTGGAAGATTTGAAAAGATTTGGATTTATCCAAATTAATTCAAAATTCAAATTTGTAATAGATAGATATTATTTTCTATTTTTAGGGCCACGAGGAATTTTTGTTTGCCTTAATTGTCCTCGTATGATATGTGATTTATTTATGTGCGCAATTTAAGCATGTGTAGATAATAGGAAAAACATGATTTATCGCTTTTATTATTTACAGCTTTTCAAGCATGCTTATGTGATTAATTTCTTTTGTTTGATTATATTTTAGGAATTTTTGTGCTTGTTTAATTACATGCAAAAATTTGGAAAATATAATGACAAAGAAATTATGTGTGCGCATAAAGAAACCTTTTAAAAGAAAAATACTAAGCAGATTTTTTAATTAAAATCAATAGACCTCCACAAAGTGGTCATAGGCTGTAAGTGTATCTCTCGTTCTAGTAAACGTCTACGAGTGTAGCTTGCTAGTTCCCGGAGGTGCATGGGTACGGTTGTTGGGATTTCTAATCAAACTATTTAAATCATGTGAATAGTGGGAGGGCTTTGCGTAAACGTCTACGAGTGTAGCTTGCGTAGACCTCTTTCACAAGTATTCTAGGATTGATTTAAATTATAGATAACAAAAGCTTTAAGGGCTGTGCGGTATGGTTACATGCCATGCTAAAATGTCTCTTTTGGCCGGAGTTAAATTTGTGGTTAATTGTTGTTGTTGTGCTAGTAGCTATTATAATTATATGCAAGTGCACGTATGTCTAAACAAGTAATACAGATCTAAGTCCAGATATCGTACCCAAGGGAGTGAAAGTGAATCGTGCACATTCTATTGCTTGTAAATTAATGGTGTTTTGTGATTTCTCCAAACTAAAATAACAAGAAAGCATATAAAATGAAACCAAACAGTGCTAAAACAATTAATACTATTTCTTCCCACAAGATGATCATAAACTAATAGACTTTTGTTTTAAAATCAATGATAAAATGCACTCGGGTTATTAACATTTGTTTATCTCCTCTCCTATATGCTGCAGCATCGTTCAAGCATCTATTCTGGTTCTTGCAACCACACCTTTTTCTATCTAGTCTATCGTCATAGCTCTAGATCTATGTTTTCTTGCTAACCTTCATATGTCTATGATAGATTTTGCCTTCAAACATACTACTTTAAAACAGGGGTTCTTGCAAGTCTTGGACTCTATGCATGTCTACACTAGAAATCAAGATTTGAACACGATTCCCTCATCCTAGATCTCCTCTCGGTCTCACTAGGCGAGATTTCTACCTGCCACTGTCGTGTTTAGATAGACAAACAAACCAGAATCGAAATCAAACACCAGATTTAATACTAGAACAACTTCAACATATATTCAAGAAGAAAAACCAGTCAATAACAAGAGCTTAAAAGGTTTAGCTCATGCTTACAAAAGATAAAAAGCAAATAATATTCAAACTCATGTTTTCGAACATCATTTACGTAGAAATATTAAAAATGAGTTGCAAAATAAAGATAAGCTTTTCAAGTTTGTTGCAGAATCCACTTCTGCTTCTCATGAACTCCTCGTTCTCCTTGCTCAAAACCCTATGCCGATCCTCTCTCTGAATGTTGTATTCCCTCAATGTTGTTATCCTCCTTTCCTCTCTCTCCTTTCTCAAAATATCTCCTCTGTCCCCTTTCAGCTTCATCCAAGCCTTACACGTGACTCCTCAATCTGCCTTCCAGCTCTGACAGTTCTCTTGGTTGACACGTGTCTTGCTTTTGGGACAAGATCTGAAAAGTGCTAAGATCCTATCTGCTGTGGTCCCGAAGATTCCTCATTAGAGTTCTGGTCATGCTGCTCCTATGCTGCGACATCATATCAACGCTTCTTGCTCTTGTCATGCTCCAGCATTATGAAACCTGTGATACTATTCCAACAATTCCTTTTGCAAAAACTTATAATTAACACAAAACGAAATAATGAACCTAAATTTAACAGACTGACCAATTAACCTATATTTTACCACTTATCCTATAAAACAAGACTATTCTAAGACATAATTAATTAAATTCAACACAAAATAATAACTCTTTAAGAGAGTTATCACTCCCCCAAACTTAAGATGTTGCTTGTCCCCAAGCAACAAAGACTCAAACAAAACAAATGGATCTTAATTTACATATTCTTGTCTTGGAGCTTTCAGTTTGCACCAAAGAAATAAAGAAGAAAAATTTCATTCATGACTCCTAAGTAATCAAGATTCAGCCACCACAATTTAATAAGTTTAATCAAAACAATTTAAACTAGCCTGACAATCAAAGCTGCAAAACTTTTCAGCAAGATAGCTAACAAGTGCTACAAGTTTAAACTTAACTTCCATTTCAGCTCTCATGATCATTGATGCCACTGTTTTTGACTACCTTCAAACTTTAGCACATTCTCCACTAATAGAAATTATATCACATCAAGATCAAAAGGTCTTTTTGAGCTTCTAATGTAAGGCTGTGGCTAAGGTAGGAACATTCTGTAAAAAGTGACAAATAGACTTGAGAGGCATGCTATAGGTCTTCCACTTAGGATTTATTCTTGAGATAAAACAGGAAGAACTACAGACTCTTTTCAAACTTAAAAGCTCTTTTTCTAGATGGTTATTTGTCCCATCTAATTTTTCTATTTTTCTTCTCTTTTCTCTCTCCTATATATATATATATATATATATATATATATATATATATATGCAACTTACAGGCTGCAGAATGTTTTATTTACAAACAAGCTCTCAGGCTCCTACATAATCAATCTATTGCATCTCTATCCTTCTCTTATTTTTCTGACTGCTAAATGGGAGAACCTACACAAGCCTACCTCTCAAATCAGGGTGAGTGTATGGGTAATTAGCTCACATCCTTGATGGTCAAAATCAACAAAAAGGCTCAAGGCTCAAATCTAGGTGCAAAGGTGATGATGTATAATGAAAAGAATCTCTGCAGGCACAAAGATAAAAAGACTGCCTAAATTATTTCTTCATGTAATACTCATTCAAATTTCGTCTCAAATGGCCTAACATTTTCAGGTAGGTGGCATCTCATATATTCTTTTCTCAGCACAACTGAAGTACCATTTAAACTAAAGCACGTAGCATATCAGGTTTTCAAAAACCAAATAACCACAAACTTTGTTCTTCAAGCTAGTCTATCATCCTAAGATTAAACTTGAAAATCTTGGGGGCTGACTCTCAATCACTCAATTATCATCCATGAAATTTCGAGAGAAAGAGATTACTCACACACCCACATCATTAAGCTCAAGACAAGATAATAGACACACTATCGATACTTCATAACATTCACTTAAACCATCAACTAAACAAACTAAACATCCATTCAAAATAAAAACATCAACTTAAACCAAACAAACTAAAAACAATGGGTTCAAACTTTCACCCAACACATCCACACAAACACAAATTAAAAACGAAGTTTTTGTTCAAAAGGGTAGAGTTTAGAATTGACCACATCATCATAGTATGGAGGTCCTCAAATTCCTTCAGGATTTGGGTGCTTTGCTCAGAAATGTCATCCAATCTACCCTGAAAAACCTGCACAGAACACTGGTTAGCGGACAATGGCTCCACTCCTTCCTTCTTTTGAGAGTTCTCATGCCTTTGATGCAGATATCCGACATTGAAGTGAGTCCTCATAGTCTTGCGCGGCTCTTCATCGTTAAAGGGAACTCCAGCTTTCTTGCACAGATCAGATATCAAGGAAGGACAAAAAAGTGGTCCTCGTTCCTTTGGGGCAGAGTAACCAACAACATCAACCAAAAATGGTGCATAGTTGATCGGTTCACCCTTCAGAATGGCAGCAATCATCAGGATACGGTCCTGACCAATGTTGGTGTTATGGGTGGTCGGACTAATCCTGCTCTTCAAAAACTGCAGCCACAGATTTGCCTCCGAATGCAGGAACTTGGAAAGCACATACTTGTTATCTTTCGCTTCATCATTCCAGTGTGCTCCTGGGAGTCCTACCACCTTCAAAGCGTCATCTAATTGCTTCTTTGTGGGTGCAAGGCAGATCTCAATAAACTCATCTGGCTCAGGCGCATGAGTCCCAAATACCTCATGAATGGCTTCGGCATTTAACCTCACTTCTTTTCCTCGGACAGTAGCAACAATTTCAGGCCTCTCAGTAGATGGTTGCTCACAGTTTGCATAAAACTCTTTGACCAATGCGATGATGGGGAAAGACGGTGGAACCACAAAGTTTTCCCACCCCTGCTGCTCAATCTGCTTCATCAAATCTGCAGGTAACACTTTCAAGTTCTTGAAGCCTCTTTCGATTAACATCTGCCTTTCCATGACAAACTTCATCCTCTCTTTGTGCAACTTGGATGAGAACTTTGGGAGATTGTCAATTTCATCTGGAGTCGAAACCTCTCCTTCGTCCACCTTCGTCTTTCCTTTCTTGATTTGCTCCTTCTGACTCACTTGTTCCTTTTTCTGAGACTTACCAGATGTCTCTCCTTCTTTCACTGCCATCACTTAAATCCTCCTTCCTGTCTTAGGATTTCTTGGGATTGGCTCTTTCTTGCTTGCTGGAACTTCTTCTTCCCTCTTTCTCTTGTTAACTTTCTTCGGTGGTTCCTCCTTTTCTTTCTCTGATTCGTCCTCTTCTTCATCAGATTCTTCTTTTTCGGCTTCTGACTTCTCTGACTCTTCTTCCAATTCCTGATCATCTGATGCTTGCTCTTCTGATGCAGCGGCATCACTCCCTTCTCAGATTCTGTTTTTGCCTCCTCACTTTCTTGGCTTGCTTCTTCTTCTCGCTCTATATCCTCACTTTCTTCATTCTCGGAAATTTCCTCCTCAGACTGCTTCTTATCCTCGACCTTCTTTTGTCTCGATTCTCTTGCTGGGGTAACTGATTTCTTGGGTTGGACTTTTGAAGTTGGCTTCTTTTGCTCTTTCTGGGTTGCACTTGGCTCTTTCTTCTTCGTGCTTGAGGCAGATGGGGTAGCCTTCTTACTTCTTGCTGATTTTTCTCTTTCTACTTCAATCAGTCGTAATTGTTCATCAGCATACACCAATTTCTTCAGACCCTCTTTCTCCCTCTTTGATTTCTCAGATTGTACCTTTTTCTTTGCAACAGATGCCTCCTCATCGGACACCTCCACAGGATTTTCTGAGCTTGTTTTTGGAAGTTTTGCATTCCTACTGGTCATAGTTGCAACTGCAGTTCGGCTAGACCTTCGCACTGGCTTTTCCTGTGCTCTCCATTTCTTTTCGGGACTTGGGGTTAGACTTTCTTCCACTGATCTAGGCTTTCTCTTCGCAGGTTGTTTAGTTTTCATCTTTGATGTTTCTGTACCCAACCCACTCAGAGAGTAAGCACTAGATATCTTTTCAAACACAATGCACAGATAAATTTCCCAAATTCTAACAAAAACAACCCATCTCACAACAGTTCATCCAAGCAAGGAAAATAACCTCCCCCAAACTTTATGCTCCAGTAAATAATTCAGAAAGTTTGGTTAACAGACTCAAGAAAAATAATAGGTTTAAGTAATTTCCCTTACTCGAATCCAAATTTTCTAGCAACCCTAGAAAGAAAACAAATTACCCTTTTTCAGCCTCGCATGCGTAAAGCATAACACCTTTCTAACCCTAAGAATCAACTACCCATCACAATTTGGTGATCTCACATTACCCTTTTTCAGCCTCGCATGCGTAAAGCATAACACCTTTCTAACCCTAAGAATCAACTACCCATCACAATTTGGTGATCTCACATACTTCCCAAATATGAAATTCACAAAAGGCTTCGCATACACTTCAGAAAAACAAATTTTCCAACACAAATTCCAGAAAACTCAAATTTTAAAATTACCGTTGGCTGCATGTTTCCTCATGTTTTCTCTCTAATTACCATTCAAAATGTCAACAAATAACAAGAGAAAAAGAGTACTTACATTGGCTATTTAACCACACAGTCCTTCGGCTTCTTTGATTTTGCTTGTCGTTTTTCTCCTTTCAAATTCCCAAAATGGTGATATCTCTTTTTGGTTTTTCAGAATTATAAAGCAGGAATGATATATACAGAAAATAGAAACCCTTTCGACTTCCTTTGAAATGACACAATATAAAATTCAAAAATTTAACTGCCACAAATAACCTGCCAAAAAGTGAGTCTGCCTCCGGTGACATCAGCAGCAGTTCATCAACGATTATTTGCCTTCCATGTGTCCTTCTCTGCAATGAGAATTTGAGATTAGAGCGCAAAAATTGTTTCTCTTTTTTTTTTTTAATTTATTATAATAAAACTTAAAACACATTCTAAATCATATAATAATAACTTTACATTACTCTAATGCATGAAATTTAACTACCTATAAAATAGAAATCATGCTATTTACATGTTGTAGCAATCAGAGATAAATACTACTAAACTAATAAAAAGGCAGAAATAATAAAATGCAATAAATTTAAGATATTACTCCCTGAACCAGTTTTTATGCCATTTTGATGAAATTCCTTCCAATGGTTCAGGGGCTCCGATGCTTAAGGCTCTTCAATGGAAATGGAAGCCTTCCCCCTGTTTATGCTTCCTCCATAATAATGCTTCACCCTAGCTCCATTTACTTTGATTGTTTCTCCAGTATCCTCATTCTTCAAATCCACTGCTTCATGTGGATACGCCTTGACCACTACAAAGGGTCCTGACCACCGAGATTTCAGCTTCCCTGTAAATAACTTCAGCCTGGAGTTGAACAATAAAACCTTCTGGCCTTCTTCAAATTTTCTCTCAGAAATCCTTTTGTCATGCCATTTCTTAACCTTCTCTTTGTACAACTTGGCATTTTCATATGACTGCAGCCTCAGTTCATCAAGCTCATTCAACTGCAACATCCTCCTTGCACCACTGCATTTTGGATCCAAATTCAGCCTCCTTGTTGCCCAATATGCTTTATGTTCTGACTCCAAAGGTAAGTGACAAGCCTTCCCAAAAACCAATCTATAAGGTGACATTCCCAAAGGAGTTTTATAAGCAGTCCTGTAGGCCCAGAGTGAATCATCTAGGTGCTTAGACCAATCCTTCCTGGTCACATTCACCACCTTCTCAAGGACACTCTTCACTTCCCGGTTAGAAAGCTCTGCTAGCCCATTGGTTTGTGGATGATAAGCCGTGGAAACTCTGTGGGTAACATTATACTTAGCCAACATTGCAGACAGACTTTTATTTATGAAGTGAGTGCCTTCATCACTGATTAAAACTCTTGGTGTACTGAATCTGGTAAAAATGTTTTTGTGGAGGAACTTCATTGCTGTAGCTGAATCATTGCGGGCACAAGCACATGCTTCAACCCATCTAGACACATAATCTACTGCCAGTAAAATATATTCATTACCAAAAGACATTGGAAATGGGCCCATAAAATCCATTCCCCACACATCAAACAGTTCTACCTCGATTATGTTGTTCAGTGGCATTGCATTTCTAACAGGCAAGTTTCCAACCCTTTGACATCTATCACAATTCCTCACAAATGAGAATGAATCTTTAAAAATAGTGGGCCAAAAGAAACCTGACTGAAGAACTTTCGCAGCTATTCTCTGTCCACCATAATGTCCTCCGTATGCTGCAGCATTCCTGCTACATTGGGAGTGGAGATAGCTGCTGCTCTTGAATTTGCCCAGAAATAGTTGTTAGCAGCCACTTTGTCCAAAATTTCACAAGCTTCATTATATGTCTTGTCCAACAATGCTCCTTCAGATGTAACATCTATCATCATTCTTGAATTACCATTCAGCCCATTATAGAAAATCTCCATCTGAATACAATAAGGTATTCAATGGTTTGGACATCGCCTCAGCAATTCCTTGAATCTTTCCCATGCCTCACTAACAGACTCATCCTCCTGCTTGAATGCCATGATTGCATTCCTACATCGTGCATTTCTCGTTGGAGGGAAATACTTCAGCAAAAAGGTTTCAGTAAGCTTGTTCCAGTTTGTGACAGATCTTGGTGGTAGATTAGTGAGCCAGGTTTTTGCACTATCCCTTAGAGAAAAAGGGAATAACCGCATTCTCAAGGCCTCGGGTGTAACTCCTTGCAGCTTGAAATTATCACAGATCTCCAGAAAAGATTTCAAATGCAAATGTGGATCTTCAGTAGCCTGTCCCCCAAACTGCCCCAAACTCTGCAGCATTTGAAACATCACAGGTTTCAACTCAAAGTGCTGTGCCTGAACTTCTGGCCTCGCAACCCCTGGATCAAACTCCAAGAACCTCAGTGTTGTATAAGTTCTGATTATCCTATCTCTTTCATCAATTGGAACCTCCAACTCAACTTCCGGCTAAGGAATTCTGTCAGCCATCTTTCTAGCTCTTTGCTTTCTTCTGTTCTCTCTATCTCTAGATCAAATAGAAATATTTCACCGATTGTTTCCTCGCTCATACATTGCTAGCATTCCCTACAATTATAGAAAATGATTAGTTTCCAATAACTTCAGTCGACCAACTGTGCATGCAAATTCAAACAATAAAATAGCATTAAGACTCAATATCAATCACTACCCGGCAACGGCGCCAAAACTTGTTGTTGTGCTAGTAGCTATTATAATTATATGCAAGTGCACGTATGTCTAAACAAGTAATACGGATCTAAGTCCAGATATCGTACCCAAGGGAGTGAAAGTGAATCGTGCACATTCTATTGCTTGTAAATTAATGGTGTTTTGTGATTTCTCCAAACTAAAATAACAAGAAAGCATATAAAATGAAACCAAACAGTGCTAAAACAATTAATACTATTTCTTCCCACAAGATGATCATAAACTAATAGAATTTGGTTTTAAAATCAATGATAAAATGCACTCGGGTTATTGACTTTTGTTTATCTCCTCTCCTATATGCTGCAGCATCGTTCAAACATCTATTCTGGTTCTTGCAACCACACCTTTTTCTGTCTAGTCTATCATCATAGCTCTAGATCTATGTTTTCTTGCTAACCTTCATATGTCTATGATAGATTTTGCCTTCAAACATACTACTTTAGAATAGGGGTTCTTGCAAGTCTTGGACTCTATGCATGTTTACACTAGAAATCAAGATTTGAACACGATTCCCTCATCCTAGATCTCCTTTCGGTCTCACTAGGCGAGATCTCTACCTGTCACTGTCGTGTTTAGATAGACAAACAAACCAGAATCGAAATCAAACACCAGATTTAACACTAGAACAGCATTAACATATATTCAAGAAGAAAAACCAGTCAATAACCCGAGCTTAAAAGGTTTAGCTCATGCTTACAAAAGATGAAAAGCAAATAATATTCAAACTCATGTTTTCGAACATCATTTACGTAGAAATATTAAAAATGAGTTGCAAAATAAAGATAAGCTATTCAAGTTTGTTGCAGAATCCACTTCTGCTTCTCACGAACTCCTCGTTCTCCTTGCTCAAAACCCTATGCCGATCCTCTCTCTGAATGTTGTATTCCCTCAATGTTGTTATCCTCCTGTCCTCTCTCTCCTCTCTCAAAATATCTCCTCTGTCCCCTTTCAGCTTCATCCAAGCCTTACACGTGGCTCCTCAATCTGCCTTCCAACTCTGACAGTTCTCCTGGTTGGCACGTGTCTTGCATTTAGGACAGGATCTGAAAAGTGCTAAGATCCTGTCTGCTATGGTCCCGAAGATTCCTCATTAGAGTTCTGGTCATGCTGCTCCTATGCTGTGACATCATATCAACTCTTCTTGCTCTTGTCATGCTCCAACATAATGAAACCTGTGATACTATTCCAACAATTCCTTTCGCAAAAACTTATAATTAACACAAAACGAAATAATAAACCTAAATTTAACAGACTGACCAATTAACCAATATTTTACGACATATCCTATAAAACAAGACTATTCTAAGACATAATTAATTAAATTCAATACAAAATAATAACTCTTTAAGAGAGTTATCAATTGCTTAGAAGCATCTTAGAATATAATGCAAGAATTGCATCCCTGTTCTTGAGAGATGACTTGGTCTAAGGTTTTCACTAATTATTAATTTCGAGTGTCAAAAGCATCTTGACATGGTAGTGAAATTAAATGGATTGGGGCGTAAAAGCCGCAGTTCTGGTTGAGGGTGACATCGTAAACGTCTACGAGTGTAGCTTGCGGTGGGAACTCTTGGGCAATTAGTGGAAAACATTTGTATTTGATTTATTAAAAGGTTTTCAATGCATTTGTTTTTGAAGTTCAACATGTATGTTCTTATTTAAGATTCTTTTTTGTTTCAGATATGTCTATGTCTAATGTCATCAATATTCTCGCACAAAACACTCTAACTGGTCCAAACTTCCTGGAATGGAAACGCAATCTCGAGTTCGTTCTGCAAGTACTTCGTCCCATAGTGCCAACTGCTGAGTCCTCTCAAGAGGAAGTAGACTATTATAACAAGTGGGGGAAATCGAACAATGTAGTCAAGTGCTATATGATAGCGCGTTTCGCAACGCGCTAAAGCTGCAAGTGTACAGACCAC
>JAPKLW010005065.1:0-22819 GCA_026898455.1 Plectranthus barbatus
ATAAGAACATTGACCATTTGTCAATTAAAAGAAACTCCCATGCCCAAAACAACCCATTACATGGGCCCAACTTCGTGATTCATTGTTTTTCCTAGTTTCTTGTTTGGCATGGTGAAATGTGAAACATGAATTCAACTTTTTTGGCCCAGAAAAATCGGTTAATTGCAAATTTTAACAATTTTTTAATAACAAAATTTTTGAATTTTTACAATTATAAATTTATTACACAATTTTTTTTCTCCAAAAGAACCGACTAAAAACTATTCATAAAAAAGATATCAAATTCTGATTGTTTGTTTATACTTATTTTAGATTTAAATAATCTTTAACGTGCAATTCTAATTTAATTATCAGGGTTATTTAATTGCTTAATCCTATTTTTCCCTAAATATTTTAAGTTTGTATTTTCTTTTATTCATTTACTATTTTCCAAATGACTTTTTGAATTTTAAATTGATACATAATGTTAGGAAATTTAGTCAGTAAGAATTTTTTTTATCCTTGTTTTATTTTGGTGGGTCAAAATCAATTTAGAGAGTCTTTATTTTAGCTCCAGTTTTGATCACAAATGTAAAGTCATATTATGTTTTTTATTGAGTTGTAATTGGAACTGATTGAAGACAAACTGAAGATTAGTGTAGAGAATAATAATTCTTATTTCCTCAATGAATAATCTGAAATACAAGAGGTGTATTTATACAAGTACAAGCAAATCTAATCTAGATACTAAAAGATATATACTAAGTAATATACAAAGATATGATATATCTCAAGACCCCCCTCCAAGCGAAGACGAAGATAGTTGAAGCTTGGATCGAAAATGTTCAAACAAAGAGCGGGACAGACTCTTTGTAAAAATATCCGCAATTTGGTCTTCGGAAGGGACAAATCGTGTGACAATCTCCTTGGAATCCACCAATTCTCGAACAAAATGATAGTCGATGTCTATATGCTTAGCTCGCTTATGAGAAACAGGATTCTGAGTGAGAAATAGCGCACTTGAATTATCAGAGTAGATAATAGGAGTGGCGGTTGGGACGATGTGGAGATCCCGTAGCAAGTTTATCACCCAACGGAGTTCAGAGGCGGTGTTGGCAATAGCGCGATATTCAGATTCACAGTTGGACCTGGATACCGTTGGTTGCTTCTTCGCACTCCAGGAGACTAGATTCGGCCCCAGAAAAATAGAGAAGCCATAAGTTGACCGACGTGTGTCTGTACAACGAGCTCAATCCGCGTCTGAATAGGCAGTAAGAGTAGGCGAACCTGGAGAGAACGTCAATCCGAATCCAATCGTCCCTTTGACATATCAGAGCACACGTTTAAGTGCAGCAAAGTGCTCGATTGTAGGGTTTTGCTGATATTGGCTCATAGTATTTACCGAATAGGCGAGATCAGAGCGCGTAATCGTTAAATACTGTAGGGCGCCAAGGATGGAGCGATATAGAGTTGGATTTTCAAATGGTGCACCATCTTTAGAGAACGTGATACCAGGAGGTAGTGGTGTCGAGATGGGCTTCGCATGCACCATGTCGGATCGTCGCAAGATGTCGAGCGCATACTTCGTTTGACATAGAAATAAGCTGTCAGAAGGATAATATGTCTCCAAGCCAAGAAAGTAACCAAGACGTCCAAGATTTTTGGTGGAGAATTTCGAATTCAGGCGCGACATAAGTGTGGCGAGAGCAACAGAATCATTCCCAGTGATAATTATATCATCAACGTAGACAAGCAAGTAAATGGTAACCGACTTGCTGTAGAAAAGAAATAGAGAAGTATCCGAAGCACTGCAGGAAAACCCAATAGATAGAAGAAAATTGCGAAAGCGTTGATACCAGGCAAGTGGAGCTTGACGTAGACCATAAATTGCTTTCTGTAATTTACACACATGAGACGGATACCTGTCATCAATAAACCCTAGCGGTTGTTCCATAAACACCGGTGTAGTTAGAATACCATTAAGAAACGCATATTTGACATCCAATTGATAAAGAGGCCAGCGGCGCATAGCCGCAACAGAGAGAATAATACGGACTGTGGAGGCTTTGACCACTGGACTGAAAGTTTGAGTAAAGTCAAACCCAGGTACTTGGCTAAAACCCTGTGCGACGAGGCGCGCTTTGTATCTGTCAACTGAGCCATCAGCAAGTAACTTAGTGCGATATACCCATTTAGAGCTGACCACATTCTGACCCTTAGGGCGCGGAACAAGCACCCATGTCTTGTTGGCGTGAAGAGCCGACATTTCCTCGCGCATGGCCTGTGTCCATTCCGAAACCTTCAGGGCGGAGATAACCCCACGAGGTTCAGGAACGGCTGTGCTAGCTGGGTAGATAGAAACCAAATTAGCATCAATAGGATATCGAGGCTTAAAAATACCCGATTGAGATCGCGTCTGCATGCGATGTGCGCGAGGTGGCTGAACAGGCGGAGACGGCGGATCGGGTGGAATGGCGACCGGTGGTGCGAGGGCTGGCGCTGCACGTGCGGTAGGCTGAGGCATAGCATCAGGCTGAGGGCAGAGAGGGCATGGATGAGTGGTAGGTGCGGACGAGGAAGATGGGGGTGCCGGAATGGACTACAGGTCGGGAGACAGGCGGTTGAAGAACTCGGATAGGCTCAGGCGATTGAAAGGCGTGGCCGAACTATTCTTGGAAAAGGGAAAACAAAGTTCGTCAAATTTAGCATGACGTGTAATGTAAGTGCGATAAGTATCCGGCTGAAAACAACGGAAACCCTTATGCGAGGGACTGTATCCTAGAAACACACAAGGAGCACTACGGGGTTGGAATTTGTTTTTAGTGTAGTCACAGAGACAGGGAAAAACACGACAACCATAAGGATGGAAAGAAGCATAGGATGGAATATGATTGTATAATAGCTCGAACGGTGATTTGCCGTGAAGGAGGGCGGAAGGGAGGCGGTTTATTGTATAGATGGCGGTGCTGAAAGCTTCTACCCAAAACGACAAGAGAGTGGCGGAATGATATAACATTGTGAGACCCATTTCTGTGATATGACGATGTTTGCGCTCAGCGCGACCATTTTGGGAGGGTGTGTAGGGACATGAAATGAGATGATGTATGCCAGAGTGAGCAAGCAAAGACTGAAGACGGTGATTTGTAAACTCAGTACCACCGTCGGTTTGAAATTTCTTTATTTTCCGCGAAAATTGATTTTCTACAAAGGTTTTGAATCGAGTAAAGACATCAAAGAATTCAGACTTAGTGCGGAGAGGATATAGCCATGAGAATCTAGAGAAATCATCAATGAAGACAACATAGTAACGAAAATTCATAGAAGAAGTGATCGGAGCAGGGCCCCATAGATCGCAATGAATAAGATCAAGTGCATGTAGCGCACGTTTATTTGAAGTAGAAAAAGGTAGATGACTGTTTTTAGCTAACTGACAAGACTGACCTAAATGTGAATTATGACTCGATGATGAGAACGATAACAATTGACGACTACGTAAAGAGTTCAAAACAGAAGGGACAGTGTGACCTAGGCGTGAATGCCATAGTTCAAAAGAAGCAGTAGGCGGCTTGGATCCTTCGACCGCTGTTAGTGCCGATGTTGGGGAGCCAAACACGTACAGACCGTTCCTACGCACACCGCTTGCCATGATCCGATCGCTGTCCCGATGCTGAATCTAAAAGTAGAATCTTGAAACAAAACACGAACAGGAAAGTCACTGGTGAGCTTGCTGACAGATAATAAGTTCTTCATGATAGCAGGAACAATCAAAACGTCATTCAAGCAAATATTTTCGGAGAGACAAAGAGAACCAGTGTGAGTAATATGAAGCCGATTACCATTACCCACGGTAACATGGTCAGAACCAGAATAAAGAGAAACATTGTCAAGACCAGAAGCGTCGTTGCAGATATGTGCGGTTGCTCCGGTGTCCAAATACCAATCAAAAGTGGATGTTGGAGAAATAGTGAAATTCGCAGAGAAGGCTTCGGCGAGGTGGGCAGACTGCTGCGGCTGGGAATTGCGCACGAAGTTCCGGTCGAACCGGTGAGGGCAATCAAACACATCATGACCATTCAATCGACAGAAGTAGCACCAAGGCTTGCGGCGCTGTTTAGAAGACTTTTGGTTTTTGCCACGGTTGTTGGAAGACTGATTCTTTCCCGTAGAGACGCGAGGCTTTTGATCCGCATAAAAGGCAGCCGGCTGCGATGGCGAGGAAAGGTCAGAAGATTTCTGAAACAATTCATGGCTCTGGGCGCGGGCTAATAAAGTATCGAAATCTGGAAGCGGTTCTTGAGTTAGTTGCGCAGCCATGAAGGTGGCAAACTCAGAGCCCAAACCACGCAAAAACCAATGGGACTTGTCCGAGACATCAAGAGAACGTCCGATTGCCGCAAGCTGATCGTAGATGGACTTGTACCGGCGCCCACAGTCAGCAACAGAAGAATCCCCGCGCTTGAGAGATAGTAAATCATCTTTCAAACTAAGTTCTCGGGCCTTTGAGCGATGACTATAAGTCCGAGATAGCGCCTCCCATACCTCGCGCGATGACTGGCAGCCGATTATAACGGCCATGGATTCCTCCGTCAGAGTTGAAACCAAAAATAGCTTAATAATCTGATCGCGTGAGTACCATGTCGAGAAGTCGGGATTTGGCGTGGCTGCAGCACCGGGGGCACACGGGAGAGAGCGTGGAGGCGGGGGTTTGGAGCTGTCGATAAATGGTAGAAAGTTCTGAGTAATCAGAAGAGGCTCAATCTAAGCGTGCCAGAGCATGTAGTTCGCAACGGTGAGTTTAATATTCACCATGTGAATCATGGTGGAAAGAGGAAGGGTAGGGAGTTCGTCGAGATCCTGACCGGCCATGAAAGAGGCGAGGGTCGATAGGAAAAAAAAGGACGAAACAAATTAGGGTTTTGGCCAATATTTGGTTGATACCATGTAGAGAATAATAATTCTTATTTCCTCAATGAATAATCTGAAATACAAGAGGTGTATTTATACAAGTACAAGAAAATCTAATCTAGATACTAAAAGATATATACTAAGTAATATACAAAGATATGATATATCTCAAGAATTAGTTTGTGGATGCGGAAAGGACTCACACAAACTAAAGATCAGTTTGGAAACTCAAGCTAAAAAACGGATCATCAGTTTCCATTATCAAACTGAGTTATTTTGGGGATCAATGTTCAAACCGAGTGACGTCAACCAGCATGGACTTGCCAGACTGAACGACATCAGCATAGAATCTCAAGTTCAAATTCCCACGCATAGAGACAAAAAAAATCATCTGAGGAATGATGTTGACAAGTTCAGACTTAAGGATTGAAGATTTCTTAAAGTCTGAAAACTCAAGACTCTTGATTCCTCAGACTGATTAATGTAGTCGTTCTGACACAAAAGGTGAAAAGTCAACGTCAAAGACACGAAAACAGGAGCAAGTGCATGCTTTCTGGAAAAGCACCTGCCCACCGCAGATAATAGAAACATCGAATTGAACAACATCTGATTTGTTTCTAAACGACTTTAAATTCAAATCCCTAATCCTAAACTATAAATAGCAGAGGACTTCAAGAAATTAATACATCAAACACCCTATTTTCAAGTGAGCCAAAACTCTGTCAAAATTCTTACTCAAAGCTTTCAAAGCTGAAGTTCAAAGTTTGAGGCTTTCTCAAGCTTGTCCTGTGTCACTTAGCAAACACGAGACTCAGAATATTCGTTCTTGAATTAATTTGGTGTTCTTTCCCACCAAGAAAGAACACAATAATCAAGTACTTTCTATGCCTTGACAAGAGTGCAACGAGAGAGAGGAATGAGATTGAAATTATGTTTGTATTGTTTTTCTTATTTTTCTGATAAATTCCTCAAATCCTCCACCGCCTCAATTTAATTCTAGTCGCCCACCCTACTCTTGTCGCCCATTGGCTTGATCGCGTGGTAATTTTTTGTCGTGAAAGAATTGTGGCGCTATGTGTCTTCGGTTTAACTCACGTGTATTTAACGCCTTAATTAATCATCATGGATTTCTAATTAGACATATCTTGTCTCAATTAATAATGGAAATCCACGAAAATGCTCAAATTAACGAGTCCAACTCGTAAATATAATTTATAAATTATTCATCGGGCCTCAGAAAACTATTCCGATCATTTCTTATCCTTCCATATTTTTTTCCAAGCATTCCCTAGCTCGTATAAGAAACATACCTTTCGAGTGCAAGTTATAAATTTAATTGCGATATTATTATTTTAGAATAATAATTAGCCGCACTCGAACTTCCCACGTAAAATGTGACTGCATGGTCACTTAGGTTTTTCTCAAAACAATATATAGCTTGCAAGAAACGAACTTGTATCCGACATCGGGTGTCGTTTTCCATTTTAATTAAAATAATATTCCTTTATTTATCTATTTAATTAAGCAACGATTAGCTTAATTAAATCCGAGATATTACAGGAGTAGGCGGTACTGAGTATCTTGGAGCATTCATTCAACTTGTAGAAGTCACTCAACTCCAGAAGTCAAAATAGTTGAGACATCATCCTGAGGAGGCTGTGCTCGACAGTGTGGCAAAATTAGTTTGCACGAGACAAGGAAGCACATTGCTTACTTGTTTTATCTCTCAACAATCAGAACCCATGAAGATCGGGGATGCTCTGAAGTCAACTAACTAGATCAACGCCATGCAAGAGGAGCTTGCTGAGTTCAAAAGAAATGAAGTATGGTACTTAGTGGATCGACCAAATCATCAGTCAATTATTGGCACCAATTGGGTTTTCAAGAACAAGAGAGACGAGACAGGGAACATAGTAAGAAACAAAGCAAGGCTCGTAGCAAAGAGGTATGCTCAATGTGAAGGGATCGACTTCGATGAGACCTTTTCTCCAGTAGCCAGACTTGAAGCTATCAGACTTTTCCTTGCTTATGCCACACACAACAACTTCACAATTTTCCAGATGGATGTGAAGAGTGTCTTTTTTAATCGGGAGCTCAAAGAAGAATTATATGTAGAACAATCCCCAGGCTTTGAAGAAGGAAAATCTAGTTTACAAATTGAGGAAGACTCTCTATGGGTTAAAGCAAGCACCCCGAGCTTGGTATGAGACATTGACTCAGTTTCTCCTCAAGAACGGTTTCTAGAAAGTCAAGATCAACACAACATTGTTCAGGATCAAAGATGGAGCAGATATCCTTCTTGTACAAATCTACGTCGACAATATTATATTCGGATGCAGAAACTTGAAGCTGTGTGAAAAGTTTGCCCAACTTATGCAAAACAACTTCCAGATGAGCATGATGGGCAAACTGACTTACTTTCTAGGTCTTCAAGTAATTCAGTCCGAATGAGGAATCTTCACCAATCAAAAGAAGTATACCAAGGACTTGATTAACAAGTTTTGTCCAGAGAAGACCAAGCCCTTGAGGATTCCTATGAGTCCAAGTGCTCAAATCAATCTTGATGAAGAAGGTGAAGCAGTCAACCCAACTATGTACAGAGGCATTATTGGGTTGCTCCTATACTTAACTGCAAGAACCAATCACATCGATATAAGACATCACTTCATAAGAGATCATGTCGAGAAGAAGAATGTGCCCGTAGAGTACATCAGTATTGAAGATCAACTTGCGGATATCTTCACCAAGCCACTCCTTGAAACCAGATTCAAGGAGCTATGCATCAAAATTGGTCTATTGGAATTCGACGAGATATTGATTGAAGATGAGTAAATGCGGAATAAAACTAAGTCCAAGCTCTTAGTTATTTTTTCTGTTTCACTCAAATTGAGTCCCAGCTCTTTGTTTTGCTCATCTTCTCTAAATTCTTCCTTACTCAAAAATGGTGTCTCTAACACAATCCATAAGGAGAGAAGATTGAAGAAGAAGACTTGTTGAAGAATGATCGTCACTAATTAAAATTGAGTGCAAACACTCGGTTTTTACAAACTTGGTGTATTTCTCAGCATTGAGACATCCTACTTAGACAATATTTGAAGAAAATCCTTTCGAGTGGTGTCTACGCAACAAGTATGAAGTTTTCTATCTAGCCAAGTGCTATAAAGATCGTTCCAAGAGACGTCCACCAAGGAGACAAAACTTACTTCCAACTAAGTTTCTATATGAAGGACGAGTACTTAGTATGTGCTTCCACAACATTGCCAATTCTCTTGAATTACAATGGATCATACTGACTTGTTGAAGAAAACCAAGTTTTTGTTTCCACACTCAGGATATTTTGACGGATGGATGCAGAATTGAACTGAGTTCCAACTCTCAGTTTAGAAACTGACTCTTAGTCATCATATAAGTTTAAAAGGAGGAATTTTGAATTCCAAAGGTGATCGCATTGGTTATGACGCTAAATGCGTATCAAGCATCGATGAATCAACATTTGACATGTGGAAGACGCCGCTTCCCAAGTCGCTCAAGAAAAATCCCATGACGTACATCGCGAGGCAACATATCCCAACCATCGCCGAATTTCAAGAAACCGATAGGTTTTTACGGTACATTTATTCATCTTAAATAACCATTTTTCTGCTATAAATAGGGTCCTGTTTGCCTTCACTACAAATACATTTCCTTCATTGTCGAACCCTTCCTTCCGAGTTTATACTTCATTTTTGTTACACATTACCCTTCGATTTGGCACAATGGCAAAGGAGCCCAAGCCACCAGATATATCCTTACTACCCTTTTTGGGTGCGGTCAAAGAAGTATGGAATGTCCAGAAGTCATTACAATTATGAGCACAACAATCGTCTTCATACGGAGAAGGAGCAGAAGAAATCAGAAGATCCAAGCTCTTTCTCAGATACACTGCTCCCTGCTCAAAGTGACGTGCCAACAACAACTGGCTGGGCATAGTCACCTAGAGATTCTTCCCCTGCAGATGGTCAACAAGTGCAGACAACAAGAACATGGCACATGAAGAAGATGAGGCCCGAAGGTGAAAAAGAGAGAGTCACCTCCGAGGTAAAGCTGGTATGAGGGAAGTGGAAGGTAGATCAGAATATCAAACCAGCTTCCCTCGGGCGACGTTGAGATGAAAGAGGAAAGACAAGTTTTTCTTTCCACAAGGAGCACATCTCAACGGCTACTCAGTCTGAGAACTCCTGGAAGATAAAAGCCCACGAGCGGTGAAAAGCTAGTCAGCCTTTTCAGCTGCCTTCCTTGGATGAGGAGTTTATATCAAGACCCAGCAGCAGCCAGTTTGAAGAACATGAAGACCGGGAGCAACCTAGTATAGACTTGCAATAGTTTATTCCTGTACTTGTAATGAAAAAATATTAAAGGATAAACTGACTTGTTTATGACTATCTCTTTTTGTCCAACAAAGGTCTTCACTCTTCACATGCTGAACTTACACACGCTAGTGTAATCAGCAGACTTCTGATTCTCTCATACTTAATATAAAAATTGCTCTAAAATGAATTGAAAATCAATCGAGCAATATCTCTCCAAAACTATAAGGAGAAGATCTTAAGTAGTAAGTTGAATTTGAGGGGAATTTTTTCTGAGTTTATAAGACTGAATGCCAAACTTTGTAAAAACTCTAAAGTTGTCCAATCCTCAGCTTAGGTTAATGATGGCTTTGAACACACCAAAAAGGGGAAAATAGTTAGGATTTATGTTAGAAAAATCATTCCTTACTTTTTATGTTTTGGTGGGTCAAAGGTTGTAAAAGTCATCTTAATCAGTTTTTCAGTGTATAGAGTTCTAAAACTGTAATCCTTGTATAGGATCAATCGAGTTGTAATAGAACTTAGTAGCTGAAGGCCGGACATAGGAAATGCTCAAGAACCGAAGAAGCATATGTGCTTGAAACATGGTTTTCACCAAGTATGGCCTTGACCAAGACTGAGTTTGGGTACTCAGTATAGAATTTTCCATACTGACCAAGAAAAGTCAGTATGAGGGCCTTTTCATACTGACTAAGAGAAGTCAGTATGAGGGTTCACCATACTGACTATAAGAAGTTAGTGTGAGGGCTGGTTATACTGACTATGGGAAGTCAGTATAAGAGCCTCTACCTTGAAAGCACGAGCTATTCGAAAACATCGAAGCTCGGTCAGACTTCGGCATATTCATGCCTAAGTAAAAGTCAGTACAAGGATATCCAAACTTGGGTTTCTCAGACTGACATTTAAGTCTGACGCAAAGTGATCACTGCTATTTCTATTAGATCAATTATAGAATAGTGGTCAAATAAATTTATAATCCAGGAATTTTGAACCCACATAGAAAAGATGCACGAAATAGTCCTATATACTAAAGCACAGTTTCAGACTACTTGTTTGAGTAATTTAGAAATCAGGTTTTAATTATTAAATTAGGCAGATGAAATAAAAGAGGAATTTAAATAAAATAAGCAAAACACAAATCCTAGGGCAAAAATCTTGTTCTGGACGACATGCAAGAACCAATTAAATTAATAGGTGGAATACTACAATAATGATATATTTCCTTGGTTGGACAAATACAACATAAATTACTAATTAGTGACTATCAAGAACATCAAATTAGTAAATCTCATAAGCAAATCAGTTCAATTCCTATAGTCTAATACATCTGCATGGACAATATAGAGTATATCTTGGTCCTTCTATCAATAGCTAAACATCTAAATTAATCATCACCTCTCAGTCCTTAAATTAATCAACAATTATAAAATAAACACAGGAATCATGAACCTAATTAATTAATCCTAAACATGCATCCAAAACAATATTCAAACCCTAGAATCTGTTAGAAATTTAGCTAAACATAATTAAAATAAAATAAACTCGCATTAAAACTCAAAGTGCAGGAAAAATAAATACTAGAACTCTAAATTAACTATAGAAATTAAGATGAAGGAAAGATAAAATAAAAGTAAAAAGCTGCACAAAAAAGGATAATGAATTGTCTAAACTAGAGGGGTATTTATAGTATCTATTTGGGCTTTACAAGACTGAGTTCTATAGGAGATAGGATTAGATTTGATGCATATCTATATCCACATATCCTATATTGAATATATCTTCAATATTGAGTCTTCAAGGCTTCCAATTTGATATATCTCTTCAATATCGACCAAATCTCGCCAAATATTGCTTTCAGTATGGATTTTCGGTGAATTCGACCTCAAGCTTGCAAAAACACACCACTACAAGTGCAATACCCTCATTCATGCAATAAAAATAACTAAAATAAACGAAAATACAACTAAAAACAAAGATAAATCGAACATATAATGAGTGAAAATATGAACTCATCACAAAGTTAGTGAAAAGTACACTGACACAGCAGAGCAAACCTATAGTATGGGCTATGATCGAACGATATTTTCCATGAGTCTAACGACTGTCGACTGAATTAATGTGTATAACATGCAGAATTTCAATATGCTCGAGGATTCCTCTATAAATAGGTTTATCATTCAACCTTAAACTTTGAACGAACTCCTCACGACAAAGAGCATAGATTTAAGCCATCATTTTGCTTAAACTCTATGAGTTTTCGTGTTTCCATACACGAGACTTGAGTTCCTGACTCATGTTGTTACTCCGTGCTACTCTCTCTTAGCACGAGGCTGAAGCTTTACAACTTAAGCTATCCTTTGGTGAATATATATTTCTAAGATATATTCATTGCAGCCAATTTCCTACTCTGGGATTCTGATTTTCACGGGTTTCTACCCAACCACCTGAGTTCTGGGAAGAACAACAAACATCCAACCACCAGGAAGAAGGCTGCGGGGTGCTGTCCTCACTTCAACCTGAAGACTAAGCGTACAAGGAATTCCTAGGCGAGTGACCACAACAGGCTAAAGGACGGAGTGCCGACAGGCTGTATATTGATCGTAAGGAGGCTTGTCTTTTACTTAGTGATTATCCAAACCAAGTGTCTGAAGAGTGGATATAGGATATTTAGATCCGAACCACTATAAAATATTTTGTGTTCTTTACTGCTTTCATGACCCGAACCACTAACATCAAATATCTTGGGGACTATTAGAATTTGTTGTTACGAAGCAATCCAATTGATTGGATTGAGAGTACGTGATTAATACTTAGTCAAATAAATTTATGAAACTAAGGTGTATTAGATATTCCAACACATGGAATATTTGTTAGGTGTAGTTGGTGGATATTCCCATAATTAGTGGGACTCAAAATAAAAAAAATGTGTGGTTCTCATGCATTTCATTTGCCTATAAAAGGCCTCATTTGGTGTTCTTAGAAACACACCAAGAAGAGAGAAAGAAATAAGAGAGAAGGAGAGGCATAAGAAAAATAGAGAGTGTATTTTGAGTATAGAGTGCTTTTATTTTTGTAATAGTTTATTTACAGAAATAAACCCAGAAAATTGTCCCAAAATTCTCTTCGAGTTTTCTTCCGTTGGTTCGAGAAATTAATTCGATACCAACCCTACTTGTTTAAATTTTTCATTATTGATCCAGTTGGGGCCAACAAGGTGGAATCACTTGTTAATTAAATGATAATTATATAACTATAACCAAAATAAATAAAAATTTCCGGACAACACTTGTCATTGATTTACAATATTAGCTCTGGTGTCGGTTTATAATATTACTAGGTGGCAAGCAAATAGGCATTTAGACTTAGCACACAAGACTTAAATTAGGTAATAAAAAAAAAAGAAAGAAAGCAAAGAGAATTTCCTAATTCCGTAAGAAAAACCTTCATATGCAGCGGCAGACTCTCGACGAAGTGTTTTAGCTAAAAATGTGTTAGTATCTATTATCTAGGAAATAAATAGAGACTTTTGGACGGCACGGTTGGTGCTGAATCGCAAAATTTCTGGCCAGTTTCAGATTGTAGCAAGTAAGATTTTTTTTATTATTGGAACTTCAAGCAAACATGCATTTTGGGGTTAATTTAATAGCATGTAAGGTGTCTTTGATGAGTTATGAATAGCAGGATCATGGTTAAGTGATATATTTAGTGTATATTAGTTTGATATGTTCCTAAAATGGTAGAACTTGCCGGGAGTCGAAGCAAGGTGCAATTGTTGATTGTCGAATAAATTAGATAATCACGTCTGACTTAATTATTTGATTGTTTGGGTTCATTATGTGTAGACTGAATTCCAATAATTTCAAATAGATAATGTAAAGAGCTCAAATATAATAAGTAATTTAATATTCAACTCGCAAATAATGATAATATAATTAGAAGAGATGTTAAAGTCCAAATTAGACTTATATATGAAAGTTTATAATTGGGGCTGCACATGAATATGTATCTAATTATGTTTAGTTATTCTATTTAAAACTTTAAACATGCAAACACGTGAGTATGATAATTTTGGAAACATGATTTTTGATTGAGTTTCATAATCTAAATTATATGTTATCAAATTTTGAGGCCACGAGAGTCAATTTATAAAATGAGCTAATTATTTGGAACTTAGTTAATTTGAGATAAGGGGAAGTTGTGAATTAAATAAAATTGTTGATACTTTAATGAGATAAAGTTTAAGATAAATAATGTGAACAGTACTTGAAGTTAATATAAGTTTATTAATTTAATAAACAAAGGAATAAGAAGATTGTGAATCAAAATGAAAGCAGGTGAGCATTTAGATAAATGCTTCAAATGAGATAAATAATTACATCCAGTTAAAGTATAGAAATGAGCTAAATTAAATAATTAATTCTAGTTAAAGTATAGAAATGAGCTAAATAAAAGAAATTCTAAGATAATTCTAGTTAAATTCAATTAAAATGAGTTTGTTATTGAAGCATAATTTAAATTAAGATTTGGGTGTGTAATGTGTATGTCTTATTTTTGAAGCATCATACGTGTGTATTTGTATTATTTGCTTGAAGGAAACAATATGGGACAAGCAAGGGCTTTTGCAAAAAACCCGAACCAACACCCGAATCCATGACGGACGAAAGGTGGGCTTTTCTAACTGAAAATCAAATTATTTTTGAGCATTTAGCTCTATTTCCAAAAAATATATAAAAATGTTTTGTTTTAAAATTGAATGTTGTGCCAAAATATTTTGTGTCATATTTGTTTCCTCCGAGCCAGATGTAGTTGGCCGGAGAGTTAATAACGTCAATGGGAAATGAACTGGGTTTGAGTCCTGAGTTATTTTTCATTGATTGTGAGCCACGATGTGAGTCCCCTGAGCCACAGTATCAAGTGTTCAGTTCCTTGATATGTTATTTACTAACTATCGGGTCTTGAGGCTTCGTGTTCCGAGACTAGTGCACTTTTGTTGACAGTTGGTTGAGTGGTTCGACCATTCTTAACTTGTCAATGTGACTTGGAAGAAGGTCTGCTTCCTTGTCATCTAACTTAAACAGATAATGACCACATGTGAGTTAAATGTCATGATATATGAGTGAAAATTATTTGTAAGCACGGTTTGCTTTTAACTAAAATCCCGTGGCTTACTTGTGTGTGGCACATCATTCATAATTAAAATGTATATTTTCGGGAAATGTGTTCACTGGGTACGCGGTGTACTCAGCCCATGTATGTTATTTCTAAAACATATATGTTAAGCTGCGGAGAAGGAAGATGAATGTGGAGGAATGTAAATAAAGAAATAAGTGTTTCCAAAGCATGATCCTAAGATATGCATCCCCATATGTATATCTCCGCCACGTAATACTCTGTTGCACTAACCTTTGATTTCAAACTCTTCCCTGTTGTTGATGTATTTTAAATCTTAAAAGTTTGTAAATTAAATACTATCTTTTAAATTATTGTTTAAATATTTTTCTTAATGAAATTATTTTAAATGTTAACTCTTTTTTAATTTCTAGTCTTGTTTTAAAATGTGGGACTAAAATATGATTTTAAAATCCATCGCGCTTTCAAAATTGGGGAAGTAAGATTGGGGGTGTGACACAAGTACATGGTATGTGCAAAATAATATACAAATTGAAACATTATTGAAGTTTTGAATGTTACATTATCTACAACAAATATACATTATTTGTTTACAATTCAATATTATACTTGGAGTCATATTTAAAAAAAAAGCACGCTATAAAAGATAATGTAGTAGATAAAGAATAAATAATGCATCAACTATCATATAAGTAATGTAACATATACATCGTTAAAAATTGCAACTCAAAATGAAGGATTAGAGATTTTATTTTTTCTTGCAATTATTATACATTCCTCTGTCCGGCAACCTCACTGCACTTTACCCCAATGATCATCGACGTTGCTGAAGATACGAGAAGATATAAGAAACAATGCTCTGCCTGCACGCTGTCGTCCGCACAGCCACTGCCTTCAACCATCTCGCTCCCTGCCACCGATGTCGTGTGATTGCTTTTGTGGAGAATTGATCGGTGCTGCCAATGTAGAACCAACAACTGCGACGACGACTAACCACCGTGGACGATAGCGGATGAATCGACGACAGCGAACCACCGCATGAATCCAAAGACAGGCGAATAAAAAATGTAGGGAAGATCGTGGATAATCAAATTTTGTTATAGAAAATATTCAAAATCTATTTTAATTAGATTGATAATAGATATATAGATTTACATTAAATATAATAATTATAAAAAGACCATATGACCCTAAATGAACTAAAATTAAGGAAATATAAATTTAAAATTCACTATTTGATCAAATATGAGGACCACAAAATAAAAATAAATAAATGCTTGAGATTTGAACTCATATAATATTTGAGAAGAAAGTAACATATGATAACATCTATCTCTCTCTCTATGTATATATTACTTAAATATGAAAAATGACAAAAAAAATCATTATTTAACTTCAAAATAAATACAAACAAATAATTTAATAAAAATATTAAATGGTTTTTAATTAATCATTTTTCTGTATCAATATAATAAGTTATAATTGCGAAGTTTTACATTTAATATTATAATTACTAAGATTTAGAAAGTATGTTATAACATTTTGTTAAAACTTGCTATTAATCCCAAAAGTCGGCTATTATTATCTTTGGTAATTAAATCGATTATAGCATAGGCTTGGTGCAAACCTTTTGATCAAAATAAAAAAGTAGATGAAATATGGATTAGAATTGAGTAGGCTGAAATAGTTTCATTGGAATTAAATTGTGATACGATTAGCTTAGATGGTGAAGCAAGAGTGAATGTCGTAGAATCAATGAAAGCATTGTTAATCATACCAAACCTTTCCCACTCTTTAAGCTGCGGTTAAGAGAGAGATAGCTAGATTTCCCCAACAAACTAGTCCATCCATCACCTCTCATTTCCCTAAACAATCAAATTATACATTTCCCAACATCACATCTCATTTCCCCCATTTGCCAACCTCAGCAAATTCCACACCTCTATGAAATTCCACTATTGGAATTTAAAATTGAAAAATAGTGAGAAATATGGGAAGAAGCAAACTCCCCATCAAGAAAATAGAAAACACCACCAACCTTCAAGTCACTTTCTCTAAGCGTCGATATGGGCTCATTAAAAAGGCGTATGAAATTGCTGTTTTATGTGATATCGATCTTACGTTGATCATGCTCTCTCCTTCCGGTCGTCTCAGTCATTTCTCTGGTAGGAAAAGGTATTTAGATTTTTATTTTATTTTTTTTTTATGGGAAGGTATTTAGATTTTAGGCAGGCAGCCCTTCATATTTTATTTTATTTTTGTTTTGTTTATATAAACACTTCTTTTTTTATATGATTGATATTTATCATTGATGATGTTAGAGTTGAAGATGTGATATACCGTTATATTAATCTATCTGATCGTGATAGAGGAGGGTAAGCTTACTCAACATTCCTTTTCATTCATTTTTTTTTAAAGTTTTAATTATCACGACCCATAAACAATCTTTTTTTTTCTTTCTAAAATGCAGGATTATATCAAATAGAGAGGTATATTAATTAGCTAGACACTCATTAAACTATATGTTTATATTAAGGGATAACTTATTTTCCACTTTGATGCAGCAAATAGTGAACACGTTAACGAAAATTAAAACCGAAAAGGAGCTTGCTATGCAAAGGTTTTTCTTTCTTGAAATTTCATATGTATATATATTTTTAAAAATTCATCTTATAGTATTCTTTTTTCTATATTTTAATCAGTGCCGCAACTCCTGGCTCTGATACTGAGGTAAAAATGCGATTATTTCCTTAAGTTCAAAACAAAGAGTATTTTATATTTATAATAATCTACACACAACTTCTCCAATTTTTTTTTTCTTTTTCCTTCAGGAAATACAAAAGGAGATTGTAGATTTGCAACAGCAACTCGAGAATGCTCAACGACAGCTTAGGTGCAGCATTAATCTTCCATTATATTAGTTGCAACTTTATGTTACATTTCACATTAGCTCATATTTATAAAGTGATCAATTATAAATATTAATGATACCATAATCTCGACATGGAATAATATATGTATATTATAAGTTCATTGTATGTTGATTGACAGAGTGTTTGAACCAGAACCAGACAAGTTCACATCACTAGCAGAGTTCCAATCATGCGAAGTGGGACTAATGGAAGCTCTACGGCGTATTGGACATAGAAAGGCTAGACAATAATTTATTGATACAAAATAACATAAAAAAATTATTTTACCTCTTTTTCATGTCAAGTTGTATTCACCTCTAGTTAATGTGAATAACAGAGAATCCTCCTCAGCAAAGAGGGCCAGCAATCAAGCTATCAAGACACCATACAGGTATAAACCAAAAACATATATACAAATGTTTCTACATGTTAAGTAATTTTCATTTAAATGTGTTAACATTTGATGTATTTGTCTGCAAAAGCAAATAAATACAGTGGTGCAATATATCACTGAAGCACAAGCCCATGGAGCAAAACCCTTGCTCGAAAACGAGGACGAGCAAGGAATGGAGTTCAGCAATATTGAACACATGAATTTTGGATCAGATGCATGTTCTGGAAGTTTAAGGTTACTACTTTCCAGTTTTTCTAGTAAGCTATGCATTGTTTTTGTAATAGGTTGGTCTGAATTAGGGTTTTGGTTTCTGATTGTAGGAAACATTCATCGCCAACAATGTATGAATCGGTGTCCCAAACAAGTGGTAACGACAATGCTCAAAATGTGGTGGAGGGATGTTCAAACAACCATTTATGTGATGACACTTTTCATCAGTTCCATTCCTCAAAGAATCTATACACTTCCTTGCTGCAAACGGAGCCCTCCACTTCTTTCAAGGTATCTATTAGAAGTTTCTAGATTGTTCCTGCGAGATAATTAATCATGTTTTACTGCAAACTGCAGGATGTTCTGGAAGGTTCGACAGAAACCCTAGCTGCGCTAGACCAACATACCATGTTCTTGTCGTCACAGTGTCACCAACTACCATCGAGTGAACTTCATCTATAAGTTATTACACTATATATTATAATTTAGCTAGGTTACCTTTTACATTGATTACATTGTTTAATTAAATGTCTTTTTCCCAAGCAACCCTTATATATGTTTTCCAATTTTAAATCTGGGGTTTCAGACTGCTTCTTGTTTCCTTAAGATATTGCCTCGATTTCTATAATTATTTTTCTTTTCTTTTTTTTCAATTTGATTGAATCTATTAAATCAGGTTGTTATTTAATATTTCTTTTTTAAAATGAATTTAGATAGAGTATTAGAACAAACATCAATTTCGGATCACCTTATTAGGCGACGCATATCTACGAGAGTAGGGTCTAACATCTAAGTACTTCTGAATTAAGTGTCAAACAACTCAAAAATATTTAGTAGAATCGATTTTATGACTTTCGGTAAAGTGACAATCACCTCTTAGATGTTATATAAGACCTAATCTAGATTATTCAATTATCAAATTAACGCATGAGATCAAAGTTTTTTTAAAAAAATTTGATGCAATAATAATAAGAAAAAGTTGCATTAAAGGGTATTTTTTTACCTTGTTTTAAAATTAAATCTTCCTACTTATTCCATTACCAAAATGAACGATGCAGTTTCTTTTTTACTGTTTGTAAAATTTAATAAATTTGTTGCATTATTAAGAGGAAAAAATTATTTTTAGAGGAAATAGCTGCATTATGTGTGATTTTTTTTAATATATGTGCACTATCTTCCCCTTAATTTTGTGGGATTTGATTCCTAAAATACTATATTTTAAAATTAATTTTTCTTTCCTTCCTAATTGTATGATATTAGTTCTCTAAATTATCACATTTCAAAATTTATTGAGGAATTAGGAATTGTAAGTATTTATTTTCTGGTTCCATTTCCTTTTTTTTTTGTTTAGCCCTATTGCATTATTTTATGTGAAAAATATTGCATTATATAGTTTGTAATGTTACATCATTTTAAAAATATTAACACATAATTATAACAATCGAAAAGTTGCAATATCTATCAAATATAGTTGCATTATATAAATTGTTAGGATTTTTGTTAGAGAAATCATTCATTTACTTTTTCTGTTTCGGTGGGTCAAAGGTTGTAAAAACAATCTTAGTCAGTTTTTTAGTTTCTAGAGTCTAAAAATGTAATACTTGTATAAGATCAATCGAGTTGTAATAGAACTTAGTGGCTGAAGATCGAGCATAGAAAATGCTCGAGAACTGAAGAAGAATACGCCTTGAAACTTGTGATGGACTTATATACTGAAAGCATTATGATTGGTATATTATGTACAAGGTCGATTGGTTAATATACTGGGAATCATAAATGTTGTATGTTCATCTCCTGTCTGAATTAACAAACATGTGTCGCAAACGCAATTATCCTCTTATCTCGTCGATAGGGAGATCATACGGTGTGTAGTAGATCATGGAAGATCGTATGGATCGTTTGACCTAGCAAGATATAAATGGTTATCACAGTTGAGACAGTTCCAGGATAAACTGTCGGTGTAGGCTGCAACATACGCAGTAATAAGCATCTTATCTTGGATGGCTTGGTATGCTGGTGTGGGGCACACATTGATAAGGACCTAAGTTGAGATCGATTCTTTTATCTGACATTAAAAGAATCCATATCTCTATGGCTAGGGATGGGTCGGTACGGTATACCGAACATTTTTCTCCATACCTTATACCTTACCGAAATTTACGGTATGAGAAAAACTCATACCGTTACCGTACTGAAGTTTTCGGTATACCTTAGTTCGGTATACCGAATTTTCGGTATGATTTCGGTATGAGTCGGTATGGTTTCGATATGAGACATTCTTCGGCATATCGAATTCTTGAAATGATTTTAATATGATTTTGGCGTGACATAATTTATATACCATTTATCTTATCATTCTTTCAATATACCACTAGCATACCGAAATTTTTTGATATACTTTGATTTTTATGATTTTTTCTGTTGATATTTATTTAAGAAATATGTTTATATCAATAATATTGTTAGATGAAAATTGAAGATATGATTTCATATTTAATTTATATGATTTTATTTTTAATTTATTATTTTAAAATAATAATAAAAATTAAAAATATCATTATATTTTTGGTACGGTATGTGCCGCTATACCTTCAATATTAGTATTGTCATACCGTTACCATACCGAAAATTTCCGGTACGGTATGATACCTTACCAAAAATTACGGTATACCAAAAATTCGATAATTTCGATATTTTTTCGGTACGATATATCCGGTATTTCGATATTTCGGTATTTTTCCCCATCCCTATCTATGGCTTGATGAGATCTTAAACCTAAATGAAGGTACGGAAGTATATGCAGATTGTGTATCACTTTGAGTTGCAGTGAAATGCTCTAGTTGAGCTTGTATATCTGTATCTTGGGTGATAGCAGTTTGTGTATGACTGTCTGGTACCAGAACTAGGTAACCACATCCAGTATAGGATGGTGACATTCCATGAGCAGCTCAAAAGGTTCGTTATGCTAAAGTCCTGCAGGCTGATTAAGTTAAAGCATAAGTGAAAAGGTTTGAGTGGATTGACTCAGGAATATAAGATGTTAATTAATTAAATAGCTTGTCAAAGCTTAAATTAATTAACGAATGTCTGTAACCTTAAATGTGGGGATATACCGAGCCCATGCAACCCGTACCTCAAAACGTGGTAGCAAATAGGTAGGACAGTATTGATTCTCTTGTGGAATGAATCAATATTAATTAATTAATTATATTCAAGGTTGAATATGGGAATTAACTAATTGATAGGCCTTATTTACTATTTGCATTCTGGTCCCTGGTCTGGCCCATGAAACTCGGGCCCAATAGAAGTCCAGTATTTTCCTATAAATAGGCCTCAGTTTCTCAAATCTCAACACACCACAAGATCATAAGTTGCACACAGCAAACCAGAATTTGGGAGCTGTGGTGATCGACTAGATTTGAGAAACGAGGAGGAAATTCTGCTTCTCAACCGGGCAAGGAATCTGAGGGAATCTTCACCAGATATTCAGATTGAGTTGGGATACAGATCAGAAGATCAGATCAGGAGGATCTTCTTTCTTCTCTCCCTCTTTTATTTTTGAAAATATTATCATATTTTCATCAGATTTAATTCCTTTTATCTGTTAGGTAATTAATCTTTGTGCGTGGGAAAAAGATCAAGAGGAATCTCCGCGCACTCGTTCTTCAGGGTTTCGCAATCCAGGTATTACGCATAAACCTTCTTTATGCATAATCAATAGGAGCATGCTAGGAATAATCATAGGCATAACAATTTATTTTTGATATTCCAATTAACGATCCGGGCAAGCGGACTTCGTGATTCAGTTCACGAATCCCTTCAACTTGGTTTTCACCAAGTATGGCCTTGACCAAGACTAAGTTTGGGTACTCAGTATAGTGTTTTTCCATACTGGCTAGGAGAAGTCAGTATGATGAGGGCTTTCCCATACTAACTAGAAGAAGTCAGTATGAGGGCATTTTCATACTGACTATGGGAGAGGGCGTTTCCATACTGACTATGGGAAGTCAGTATGAGGGCTAGCTATACTGACTATGGGAAGTCATTATAAGAGACTGTACCTTCAAAGCATGAGCTATTTGAAGACATCGAAGCTCGGTCAAACTTCGTATATTCATGCCTAAGTGAAAGTCAGTACGAGGATATCCAAACTTGGATTCCTTGGATGAAACTTAGTCTGACGCAAAGTTAGTGTATAGTACACTGACACAACAGAGCATAGCATACCTATAGCATGGCTATGATTGGACGACATCTTCCATGAGTCTAACGACTGGATTTATGTGTCTAACGGGCATAAATTCAAAATGCTCGAGGAAATCCTCTATAAATAGGTTTGCTCATCAACCTTAAACGGTTAATGAAAACGAATCCCACTCTACAAAGAGCATCTCTCTGCTAAAACTCTCTGAGTTTCCGTGGTTCTTTACACAAGACTTGAGTTCCTGACTTCGTGCTACACTCTCTTAGCACGAGGCTGAAGCTTCTTAGCTAAAGCTATCCTTTGGTGAATATATCTTTCCAAGATATATTCATAGCAGTCAGTTTCACTACAAAAAAAAAAAAACTATTTTTAATGACAATAATCTTAGTGACATTTAAATTTTTGTGGCTAAAAATACATTTTTAGTAACAATTATGCATTTTGACACAAAAAATCAATTTGTGATAATTTTATTAGTTGCGGATATTTATTATCACTAAAGCTAGTGACAATAATGTTTTTGTCACTAAACATATATGTATAGCAACAATAAGTTCTTTAGCCACAAAACCTATAATTTGTCACAATTTTATTAGTTACGAGTATTTATTGTCACTAAAGTTAGTGACAATAATTTTTTTGTCACTAAACATATATCTAGAGCAACAATAAGTATTCTTGTCATAGAAAATATAATTTGTGATAATTTAATAAGTTGTCAATATTTATTGTCACTAAT
>JAPKLW010005066.1:0-22807 GCA_026898455.1 Plectranthus barbatus
TTTATTTAGGAATCAAATACAATATTTTTACTTAAAGCAAACACACATAAATATATGTATATACATAGGTTTGCAATCCATCATATCATCCTCGCCATTTTCTTGATACAAAGGCTCAATCAATCAACAACATAATCCATTGCATTGCACATTTTTCGTTTGTATTTTTTTTCATTTAAATGATCAAATACATCATTTTTAGTTATAATTGTTTATAAGTTCATAGATAATGTATTTTTTTATTGTAAATAATGTATTTTTTTCTTTAATTATGTATTCTTTCTTTGTAATGATGCATGTATGGATTAAATAAAATATTATTTTTGACTATGTGGTGTTTGAAGAAAATAAATTATATATTTAATTAAATAAGTCACGTGTTTTTCTTCAGCTATTCCAAAAACCCTAAAATTAGATATCTCACAATCGCGTTCATGCTTTTTCCATTATTTGATACAGACAAATTTAACTGCAATCATATTTTTTTTTTATGGGGGTTATGACTAGAACAAAAAAGTGAGCAATGCTCATTGCTGTGCGGGAGTTGAAAAAACGGGGGGCGGGGGTTGTAGTTGCAGTGCGGAGTTTTTTAATTGCTAAGATTAATTTAACTTGCTTATCATTATCCATTCTTTTATAAAATGTGTTTTTTTTAAGATCCGTCTCACAATAGAAAAAAAGTGAGATCGTCTCTCATGAGACTAACTCCTCAATTAAAGCTTGAAATTATGATAATAATAAACGCAAAACGCTTAAATCTAAATATCTACTATTTTATTTTTCTTTATTAGTTTTGTTGAAAAGTTTATTTTATTATGTCATATGACTTTTTATAATTAATATGTCTTATGAGTACTTTCGATTATATTTTTAAATTGTGACGCTGACCATATCAATATTATTTGAAAACAAATTTGAAAATTACAAACAAACTACAGTGGATGAAATGAACTATTTGTAAATTATTTGGGTCTGGGTTCAATAAGAGTGTTAGGAATATTGTTAGATATTATAAAACCCTTTATGTTGTAATTGATTAATAGTTATAGTTTGATATGTTTTGGTGCATCAAAGCTCTATCAACTCAGTATCGTGTCGATTGTAAAAGTCCTGCATAAGAATTCATACTCGAGTTGTAATAGAATTAGAAAGAAAAAGAATCGAGGATGCTAAAGGAGTCAACAGACTTTATGAATTGATGAAGACTGCTAAAGAAGAAAAAGGCCAGCAATATGGAGGAATGCTACAAGAATGCTGAAGAAGTAACTCCAGCAGAAACCGAAGGTCTTAACTCAAATGCTGAGATACCTACCGCATGCTAACGACCACAATCAGCAATTAAGAGAAGTTACAGAGTCGTAAATCAGACGGATCCAAATCACAAGGAAACCCGACGAATCAGAGGATAGAACAATCATCATACACAAAGGAGGTTTCAAATCTACACCAAAAGATCCGTTCTGAAAAAGACGTCTACAAATAGATGCTACACCAATCAGAGATGAGGAGACTTGAAGAGTCTTTGTCCACTGCAGAAAAAGGAAGAATGCAGATAGGCGAGCAATGCCTTTGAGTCTAACGGATAAGATTCAAACAACCGTTTCAATCTTCACCTATAAATAGGTGTCATCCTTATTTGATTCAAAGGTTTGCGAATTTCTACATACAGAAATAACAAAAGAGATAAAAAACACTCTCTATATTACGCGAACTCATTCGAGCTAAGTTCTTGACTGAAGCTTTCCACAAGCTTTCATCTCTAAAGCTCGAGACCTGCGAAGTTAAGCTTCCAAGGTTATTTTGGGATTCTTTCTACTCTGGAAAGAATCTAGCAGTCATGAGTGTTGTGCAAGCGTGATTCTTACGGGCAACGCAAGACAAGGATAGGTTCTGAGAAGAACTATAAAACTTCCAACACTCGACGTCTAAGGAGAATGGAGGTTTGTCCTCACTCTTCGGAGCGACACCAGTTGAATGATTGAAGACCGAGGTGCTTGAAGGTGCGCGCTGACCAGACGGAGGAGTTGCTCAACGTTAGAGATCAGGCCTGACCTTGTACTCAATCTTTTAGTGAATTTTCAGTCGGAGGACTGAAGAGTGGACATAGAACAGTTGTTCGAACCACTATAAAATACTTGTGTCTTTACTGCCTTATTTCGTTATATTTTGCGCATACATATATTTGAAACTCAACACATCAAGTGTAGTAGTATGACCTGCAATTTAGATTAACGAAGAATTGAGTTGATAACACATTTGATAAACACTTGCTAAGTCGTGACCTTAGCGAGATAAGTGCAAGATCGTATTAATACTTTCGTTGCATATAAAATACTCTGATCGGGACCAACAAATAGTTTGTTCATAAACTTTATGATATTAATATTTCCATTTAAGAGAAACAAATATGGTAAATTATTGTAGTTATATGAAAAAAATAAATTTAAGTATGTTTTTATAAATAATTTTTTCTATGAAAAGAGTGAATACTTAAAATATTATATAAATTACAAAAATTTGTTTAAATTCAATTAAAATTTAATTAAGCTTATGAACTTTAAAATATTTAATAAAAAAAATTTAAAACTCAACTAAAAAAACGAATTAAATTTAAACAACATATATTTGACTGATTCGATTTTACCCACACTTTTTTTTTTTTCTTTTTTTTCAATTTGATAGATTTCATTTATGTATTTTTATATTCAAAATAAGCGAATATTCGCCGCTTTGATTAAAAAAATATTTAAAAAATTGTCACTGTCACAAAAATGCTAAAATAAGGCCAAATGGTCACAATCATCATCCCATAATCCGCACCAACACCATATTTTTTTACAAAAAAAATAAAAACAAAATAAAATATAAAAAAAATGCTATAGCAGCGGCCCAATCCAAGTGTCGAGAGCCCCACTCACACCCACACCACGTGCCGCACCGCACACCGGCTCCACTGACACGTGCCGCCCCCACAATTCCCCAAGCAAGCCAGCGACCAATCAGAATCCAGAAACAGATCGTATCTCCAACCGGTCTCTCCACCACGAGTTCCGATACTCCAACCGCCTACTCCTGCCACGTGGCGGTGAATTGTCACCTCATATTTATTTAATCGAACTTGACATTAACGAACAATCTTTTCCCCCAATTTTATATCTGACAATTTCTCTCTCTCTTTCTGTGGAATCACGGCTAGGGTTGTTGGAATCGTTTTCAGTAGTGGACGTTGCGTCAGCGGTTGATTGATTTTCGGTGAGTTTTTCCGTCGAGTTGCGTTTGGCTGAGTGGTGGTTAGTTGCGGAGCATGCTTTGTGTTGTTTTTCTTTGTTTTGATTTGTGAGCTCAGTTCTGTGATTTGGAGTTGCTTAGGGATTGGGTTCGGGAGGGAGAAGATCGTGGTTCGGCGATGAGTTTCTGTTGTTTCTCTGCTTTAGCTAGGTGGTTTTCGAGAATTGAAAAGTTTTGACGTGTTTCAGATCTATGCACTTTGTGTTTCACACACTTTTATGTGATTCCTGTAGTTAGGAAATTGAGGAACTTGATTCCGTTGACTTTTTCTTTTTCTTTCTATAATTGACCTTGTTGGTGATGACCTGTTTTGTTCGTCTCTGTTTTGGGAACTAAGCAGCGGGTAGTTTAATTTGAAGCTATTTTAAGTTCTGTAACTGAATCCTAATAATTCCTTTGATTTGACTGTTTGTTTTGCGGATTAGTTGATGGACGGAAAGAAACGCCTTGGAACTAACTATGAAGAAAACAGCAGACGGTCTGACTGCAGGATGAGAATTCAAGGAATGTCAGATTTGTTCATGCATGAGGTAGGCTTCCTTCATATTTGGAGTAAGTATCATATTGCACCATCTTCACTCGTATACATGGGGTTTTATGTATTGATGTGTAACATTAATTCAAATTTGATATTATGTATTAATATCAGATAAAAGATGCACCTGTGTAGATAAACGAGTTCAGTAAATGGTGATATTTCTAGAAATGACAATAGCATCTGTGTTTTACTGCTCACTCATGCTTCTTTTGCTGGTGTGGTCTACAACATCTGATACTGGTTACATCTTTATGAACGTTTCTTCTCTATTTCCGGCAATTTTTATGCATATTACTCTTAAAATGTAAGAATCTTCTGCAGTTATTACAGCTAAAATTCTGTACTGCTGTTACAGTGTGTAGACATTGCTTGGGATGATTTCAGTCTGGATGATGATCGAATAGTGCCCCGTCATAATTCAAAGAGGCTCAACGATCATTTCACCCAGGGAGAAACCAACAAGAAATGTCGCCGTGAATTAGCTAGTAATTCAAATAATACTGGAGGATCTGCCACTAAATATATTGATCATGGCAAGGAGAAAAGTGGTTTTTCACCCCTGAGTAAAACAAGGAATACTATGTTGGAGAAAGATTCATGGTCCCGCAAACCAAATGGCCCATTTTCTCCTGAATCTGACAGTGAACTAATCAATGAAGTATCAAGTTTAAATACCATCCCTCCGTCTCATGGCTTGAAGAGCAACAATAGAGACTTAAAGAGCAGTGATCTCAATAAGCATAGCACCACCATTCTGAATAAAAAAACCAGTCAACTAGATGACAGCTCGTTCAATTTTCCAATTGGCGAGGTGAATCACACCAGCAATGATTTCTTTGGAAATACTGAGAACAAAGGTTCTAGCGATCTCCTGTATTATGGGTGGTCTGAAATTGAGAACTTTGATGATATCGACAGGATGTTTAGGTAAAACCCTGATCTGTTATATTTTCACATTCCATTGTTTTCATATTCTTTTCACTTATAAAAGTACCCCTCTCAGAAGTGATTCAACACTGGGCCTTGAGGTTTGTAAAGAAGATGAGTTGAGTTGGTTATCATCAGCAGATGATATAGGAGGATCTGGCTATTCACTGAAATCAGATGCTAAGTTTTCGAGTCCTGATCCTAGCGAGGTGAAAACTATATCAGAGAGTCGCGACTTCTCTAATGGCAACTCCCAGAATAACTTTTCCATGGCTAATGTGCCCATGAGTTACAAGGAGTGTTCTTGGGACTCAGAAAAGTCTGATTCTTTTAGGTCCTTTTTGACTGAACCTGATGTTGAGGACAGCAAAGATGGGTTCATCCCTCCAGAACAGGTTAATATATGAATATGCTATCTGAACCAGGAGTTTGTTCCCTAGTGAATTCTTGAACAGTTCTAGTAGTAACTTCATAACATGGATCATCACTGATACATAATTTGCAGGGAATAGGATTCAGTTCTAAAATCCAGCCGAGAACTTCAGTTAGCAGCCATTTCAGGTCAGGCGATGCTGCAGTGGTGAGTTGGATTTTTCTTTATTATTTTGGGTTCTGCAGTTTATGAAACAATAAATAATCTTAATTTCTAAATTTATATATGCATCTCGATTCCCAGTATGACCTACAGTAAGCAGTATGACCTTATAATTTTATGATCTTGCCAGACTTGCGAGAACCAAAAGAAGATCAAGTTCCAGACTCAATCTGAGAATGAAAGAAAAGTGCAATGCCTTGAAAATGGTAGTCTCACTCAGATCAGTGATCTGGAAAATGAAGTCCTGAATACTCGTTCTGGTTTGACTTCTGATGAGGTTTTTGCATTAGTTGATGTGCAACAACGGCAGCATGCTCCAGCTTCTAATTCAGATAGCTGTTTAGAGGATCCAATTTCTAACATCCGGTTAGAGGACAGTCATCTGTCAGATCCATCATCAGTAAATCTTGATCAATCGATTGTCAAATCCGAGACCAATGACTTGGCACCCATTTCTTCAATGGACTCCCACCATGCACCGAGCCAATTGCAATATATGGATTGCTCTTCTGGCCCTCCTTTCAAGGAGACTGCACTAGTGGTGAGTGGACAAAGAGAAAATATAAAGAGTTTCCAAGTTAATCATGACAGCCTGCAAAACGGGGGGTTGGTGATTCCGACCTCAATCTCTGATTCAGGCTTGTTAGGGAAATATGAAAATCATTATGATCCTCAAGGAGCTAGCTCGGCCAGTGAAGCAGAAATGGGTTCCTCGGATGTGCAAGAAACCTCAACAATGGTTCCATTTTTGGATGATATTTCCCTTGAAGCAGCTGGTTTTCGCCAGCTCCAACTTGTTACTAAACAGGTATTATTAATTTCTTACTTTGAAAAAACTCACAAAGTCATAGTGTCATATTTGGTTAGACTGCAGTCCTCTGCCTTGTCATGTTTTTTGTCTAGAGTGTTCTCTCTTATTATGAGAGAGAGATTTCAGAACTTCTCCATGTGTAATATACTTGTCTGTCGAAACTAAATGATTACTATTTGTTTAGTTGGATTTGAGGACAAAGATGTGCATACGGGACAGCTTGTATCGTTTAGCTCAGAGTGCTGAACAAAGACGCATCAGTCAAAACCTGAACGGTGGCTTAGGAGATGCAAGTGGTGGAGCATCTGAGGCTGAAGCAACAAAGAGGTAGTTTCTTGTTTCTGGATTAATTACTCGTTTCTTCTGAACAACTGGGATATCCATGCTGATTGACATGCATGAACCTATACGATGGCCTTGTTCAGTTTGCAATAACTAATGTACTCTGCTCTGCCCCTTAGGTGCACCGGTTTCATGGATATGGAAACAAATACGAATCCCATAGATCGTTCAGTAGCGCACTTATTGTTTCACAGGCCTGCAGATTCATCCAACACTATCACCTCTGACACGTTTCATTTCCAGTCACCTAGTGTGGTAAGCCTCCTTTGCATGTGCGACGGATCCAACGCTATATAATGATCAATGAGGTCTAAGAATGATGTGCCATGAGCAGGTTCATGGGCTGGTTGCAAGCCCGGCTGTATTCTCCAACAGTTTGGCAAGTGAAGGAAATGTTTCCGAGGTATGACTGTTCCACAAAATGCTCGAGCAAATATTGGTGGACTCGGCATTGTGAAATTAGCGTGCATCATGTACAGAATGTGCCTTAGATCATAGCATGTCACCACGTATTTTTTTTCTTGCTTTGTTTGAGTTACTTTTTTATGTTGTCATTGTACTAGTAATTTAGCATACAACGTAACTTACATGTGTTTATGTGGTTTGATGATCAGAGAAAGCTCATCATATGCTTATGTTGGTATGATCATGTTTTAGATCTGACCATTCGTGTGCATTGTGTCGTTTGATGAGTCTTTTAAGAATAATATAGTAAGTAATTTGTTTTGATCATCTGTAATTTATTTGTTATAGACTTGTAGTTGTTGTTGAGGATCTTCAGTTTAACACAAATAAATAAATAAGTGCGTGAGATGTTCACTCCGATCACATTTATTGTGCATATCAGATTATGTAGTTGAACGGATCCTAGGCAGACTTATCTTTTATATTTGAGGAAAATTTTAAGCAGCAAAAAATCAATTTCTTAATCGACATATGATAGCTGTGCCAAATTGTTCAAGAGGGCTCATCAATATGATCGTAAATGAGCCAATTTTTATTTTATTTTTTCAAATTTAAAAGTAAAATTTTTGATATACTTGTGAATAAATATTTCCTCACTTTTGAGAAAATGTCCGCAAAAAGGCAGACTGAGGGTCCTTGTATGATGCAGAATTTGATTTTACGAATCTCTGTAATTTTAGCACTCGATATAAATAAAAAGTATTCTTAATACTTAAAAATACCCTTTTCTATAAAACATATAATAAAAATACCCTCTTTTATAAATACATCTCAAATATACTCCAAATTTGACTTTTCCTTAACTTTAAAATTTTAATTCCAAAACTACCCCCTATGTATTTCTTTCTTAATTTAATTCTATTTACACAAAATGCATTTACACAAAATAAAATTCTATCTACACAATTAATTAAAATTCCTAAAAATCCGCTTAGACAATTTTGGTATCAGAGCTCTGTTCATCCTAATAAAACATATATTCCTCAATAATGCCAGGATTAACAATAGACAAAGAATTAGAAATATTACATAATCAAGAAATAGATTTATTAGATCAATTGCAATCAGCTGATATGATTAATAGAAGAATAATATATTTAGAACATAGAAGAGTGAAAGCACATATAAGTAGACTAGTTAGACTCATGTTTGGTATATCAGAAGAATCAGATACTACTATTCATAATGATAATTAAAGAAAAATTATCATACGTACGATTAATAGAATATCAATTAATGGAAATAGAAATTAAAAAGGCAATATTATCTACCACAGAAAAATTATATTTAACAAATAATAATGCAGAAAAACAGCAAATAAGATTAGATATACAATTTCTTGAAACAGAAGAAAAATTAGCTGAAGAATTCACACAAGAATATTTTAATAGACTATTACGACAAAACAATTTGCTACAATAAGCAATTTTGAGATGATATTACTAAGAAAAGAAATTTTGAGAATTCAAAGAAGTATAAAATTAATAAAAAAATTAATAAAATTTCATATTATAGAAGATGAAATTTATGAAGTATTTCGATTAGAAATTTTATTAGAAGAATTAGAACAACAATTAATAATTCTAATAACTACATGACAGAAGGGAATTCAAAAGTATCTAATTTAATATTAACATTAATAGAAATAATTAAAGAAAATCAAAAAGAATTATTAGATTCAATAAATCAAATAAAGAAAACAAAAACAAAAATACGAAAATATAAATACCAAGATTTAATAAATTTCCTAAAAGAACAAGGAAAATTAGATAATGAGGAAATATTAACAGGAAAAGAAAAATGTCTTGAATGTAAAGAGGCATTAGAATTAATACAAGAATTAGTAACAAAAGGTACAACTAGAAAATTAATAAATGACGAACCTATAAATTCAACAAATAAATGGATACCACCAATTCGAAGATAAACGAAATAGAAAAATTATCAAAATTAATAGACAAATTACAAATACATGATTTAAATATTGCAAGAATTGATGAAGAATATGCTCGAGGTATCATATATGGAATAGATAGTGATGATGAAGATCCAACATTAAATATGGAAGAAGATGAAGAAGAAAAACGTAAAAAAGAAGATTATATTAAGCAACAGGATAATGCTTCTACAAGTAATGATACACGACCAAGCAAATATGAAAAAAGCTTTATTGACTATATGCATAAAAATAATTATACATATACAAAAGGAAAATACAAAAAGGATATTCCACCATCATATATTCAAAAAGAAAGAAGTATAAGTAGTGGAGTATTAAACATAGATTGTGCATCAAATGCATCAGAATTAATTATGTTATGGATAAATCAATTCCAAATGATAGTTCAAACTGATGATGATACAATTAGCAAATTACCACTAGAAGATTTTTTAACATATATTCAGTATAAAGCTACAGGACAAATATCAGACTGGTTAACAACAACGCCATGTAATTTTACCAACTATGCTAGAACAGATACATCAAAGGAAGCTAAATTTGACCTTCTAAAACAATTAGCCAAACAAATATTTGCAGAATTTTTTGGTGATGAAGCAGAAACGTCACGAGAATTTGAAAAATCACATATTATAAAAATACTAAGTAATATGGCTCTCTGTGATCCATGTAAAGCAGAAAATTTCTTTTGCCAAGTAAAAGGATTTTATTATAAAACACCAGATAGAACAGGCCTATTAGATATAGTAAAAAGTAAACTACCACTAGCAATGTTACGGTATATAAATATACAAATAACAAATCCAGCAAAAACTAAAATAACACAAACATTAGGATTAGTAGAAAAATATGCATTAGAATATAGAGATGATTTATGAGAAAAACTGAAGAAAACTATTTAGAAAGAATAAATATACGATGTTGTAAACAACTTGAAACAATTCCACATCAATATGGATGTAAACCAGAAAAAAAGAAAAGATATAAAAAACAATATTATCCTCGATATAAAAAATATAGAACATTTAAAAAACCATGGAAACAAAAATATCAGAGGAGGTATAGAAAATACGATAAATATGATAAAACACAAGAAATAAGAAAAATTCGAAAGAAAAAAAGACATGTAGATGCTGGAAATGTCAAGAATTTGGTCATTATGCTAATGAATGTCCAAAGAAAAACTTATATAAAGAGAATAAAATAAAACTAATATACTCTTTAGGGCTCGAACATATAGAAGACATATACGAAGAAGGCGAAGAAATAAATTTCGATACATATAGTATAGAATCTGAATCTGAAAGTTCCAGTTATACAGAAAGTAGTGATGAGCAAGAATAGTACATTTATAAAAGTAAAATTATTTAATAAATATACTTTTGCTTATATAGATACTGGAGCAACTATATGTCTTGCACAAGAAAAAATGTTACCAACAAAATATTGGCTAACACTAGAAAAACCAATACAAGTAAGAATTGCTAATAATAAAATTATCCAAATAAATGAAAGAGCAAAAGATCTTGTAATACTAATTGAAGGAAGAAAATTCCCTCTAGATACCTTATACAAACAAGATACAGGAGTACCATTAATACTAGGAAATAATTTTCTTAAAAAATATTACCCTTTTATTCAAGAAATTGATTGAATAAAATTACGTTGTCCAGCAATGGAAAACCAACGTAGACATTTAGTTACAACAAAAATATATACTACACTTTCCTTTTTACAGGGGAAGATTATCCATGAACTTAAAAATCAACTAATTCTGTACATTCACGAAGAAATTGAAATAAAAGTCTTAAGAATCCTCGATGAAATAAGTAGTCAAGATCCTTTAGACCCTATTAAGAATACAAATACAATGGAAGTTAGGATAGAATTAATAGATCCTAATAAAGAAGTAAATGTACCAAATAGAATTCCATATACAGAAAGAGATGTCGCAGAATTTAAAGAAGAAACAGAAAAATTATTAGAAAAAGGAATTATAGAACCAAGCATAAGTCCACATAGTGCACCAGCATTTTATGTTGAAAATCATAATGAAATTAAACGGGGAAAAAGAAGAATGGTTATAAACTATAAAGAAATGAATAAAGCTACTAGAGGAGATGCATACAAATTACCTAGGCAAGATTATATTTTTGATAAAATTAAAAAGGCAGAATGGTTCACAACCCTTGATGCAAAATCAGGATATTGGCAGTTACGATTACATAAGGATACTAAACCTTTAACAGCATTTAGTTGTCCACCACAAAATCAATATCAATTTACAGTAATGCCATTTGGATTAAAACAAGCACCTAGTATCTATCAACGATTTATGGATAATAATCTTAAGGGATTTGAATCTATAAGTCTAGCATATATAGACGATATTATAATTTTTACTTTAGGAACAAGAAAACATCATTTAAACGAAGTTGCAAAACTTCTACTACAACTACAAAGAAAAGGAGTAATTCTAAGTAAAGAAAAAGCAAAAATAGCATTAGAAGAAGTAGAATTCCTAGGAATGAAAATTTTAAAAGGGGGATATATAGAACCACAAAAACATTTATTAGAAAAAATTAATAAATTTCCAGATAAATTAGAAAATAGAAATCAAATACAACGATTTCTTGGATGTTTAAACTACATTGGTGAAAAAGGTTTTATAAAACAACTTTCAAAGGAACGAGCATTATTACAAGAAATGATATCAGAAAAGATTCCATGGAAATGGACAATTAATGCAACACAAGCTGTAAAAGCTTTAAAAGAATTATGAAAAAACCTTCCAAAATTATATCTACCAAAACCAAACGATTTACTCATTTTGAATACTGACGCAAGTCAAGATACTTGGGGAGCAGTTCTTCAAGCAATTCCAGATGCTTATAATGATTTCAAAATATTTATCACAAATAATAAACCATCTGAAGTAAAAACATTCTTAAAACAATTTAAGAATATATTATTAACAAAATGGGCATCAGGAACATTTAAACCAGCTGAAATGAATTATACGGTCCATGAAAAAGAAACACTTGCTTTAATAAAAGCATTACGAAAATTCAAATTGGATTTGCAACCAAAGAAATTTATATACCAAACAGATAGCTCTTATACAAAAGACTTTACAAAATACAAGATAAAAGAATCATATAACAAAGGTCGATTGCTCAGATGGAGCCTCGAAGCTCAACAATACGATTTTTTATCTTTGCACATTTCAGGCAAAGAAAACAATCTAGCAGATACATTAACAAGAGAATGGAAGGAGTCCGATCCATCCTGAAAGCAGAAAGAGAAAGATTATTAGAAAAAGCAAAACAATGTCGTCTGCAAGCACAACAGTTGCAAAAAGAATCAAGTCAAGCAGATAAAGAAGCACAGGCGATAGAATTAATGCTTAATTCATCCAGTGGAAAACAAACTGAAGATTCCTCAGCAACAACAATCAAGGATAAATCAAAGGCAGAAGAACACACAGCTGATGGATCTCGATCCAAAGAAAAATTTGATGAAGAAGAAAGAGTCAAAGCATACTATGTTATTTTTAATGGCTTAAATGCAGGCATATATGATGATTGGAGCAAGGCAGCAATCTTCATCAACAACCAAAGTGGCATCATTCATAGAAAATATACTAGCCTACAGGAAGCAAAAAATGCACTAACAGAGTACAAAAGTACTTATGCAGCAAAAGCAGCAATGCCAGGACAACCACTTCAATCAAGAATGGCAACTTTAGGGAAAATCCCTAATAACAAACCACTAACAATAAATTCTATCCCTACTGAACAAGAACGTGAAGAATTAACAAAACTAACCAAAGCAATGTTTGATCAAGAATATAATTTCTTGGTTAAATACACAATAGCAGACAAACTCTCAAGCATATACCCTATTGAAGGAATATTTCAGGGACCCAAGACAATTGTTTTACCAGAAGCAGATCCTATTAAGACATATATGATGTTCCAAAGCGGACTCATAAGCACAATCTACTTCAGAAGCATGGATATATTTCGATACTTCCCAAACTACATGAAGAAAGCTATTCAACAATATCATTCAGGAGTGGTAAAACAAAGAGAAGGATTTCTAAAGATGTTTTCAACATACCCACTATTCTTCAATGAAGGAGAGCAAGAAGGACAAGTTAGACAACCCGCCATACAATTATGCCAGATAGGAGTAAGCAATCAAAACTACTCAACCATTGGAGATGCGAAACATGAAGATATCATGCAACAATTTTTAAATAATTATGTCTTGATACTACTACGAGGAATCAAGATTAGAGCACGAACAAATTACATTTCAAAATCAGTAATTATATGGAGCATGCAAGCAAGGGAGAAGGAAGTAGACATTCAAAGCCAAAAATATATAGAAAAATTCCTAAGAGATTTACAAGGAATCGATTTCGAATACACTCCAGAAATAGAGCAAGAAATTTGTATCAGACTGATAGAAGAATTTCCTGGAGATCATGCATGTAGCATATGTACACCAAGCACCGACGGAGATGCAGACTTTGAGACAATAGAAGAAAAGAAGATGTGAGAAGACACCACTATTTTTGTATTTTTCTTTTCTTGTACTATGTAAATTATTAGTTTGTACTGTTTTGTGGTACCCCTCCATGTGAAGTGGTACCCCTCCATGATGTAAAAGGCAGACCTTTCGTCGCCTATAAATAAGGTGCTCTCTCATTAGGAGAGGACACACTTCTTGTAACATATCTTTCATCTATGAAATTTTTCTTTCTCTACATTTGATCTCTGGAGGATCTGAAGAAGGCTACAGCGAAGAAGCTACTATGCCAAATTGATCTTGAGATCTGGAAAAAGAAACATTTCAGGTATGAAATTACACAACTCTTTTACAAAGTTCAACATATCAAGCATGAAATGTCAAAGTGGCAACCTATATCGCTGTGACAGCATATAGCAGGCCCGACAAAGTAATAAATGATATGAAGAACATAGAAGTGAAATTAGATCATAATAATTATAATCAATATCATATACTAACAAGTATAAACAAAAAATTAGTTGTTGCACTAATAGACACATGATCTTGTACAAGTTTTATAAGTGAAGATCTAGCAACATAAATTTATGATTTACATCCAGAAGTAACATATATAACTCTCGAAGGAACTCCAGTACGAAATACTAAATATACATCTGTTAATATTATTTTTAGTAAAACACTTTCAATAAAAATAGAAATACCAATCGATGGAAGAACTAAACAAGAACAAAAAGAAATAATATTAGGAATAGATTTTCTAGAAAACTTTAATTATAAAATAAAAAGTAAATAATTAATACTAAAAATACAAGGAGAGAAATTTAAAATCCCGCGAATAAATTTATATAAGGAAAATATTAAACAATTACTATGAATATCTTTGAAAAGGGAGAAAGCTCGAAGCAAGAACAAGAACAAGATGATATACAAGAAATAGAAAAAATAGAGTCAATCGGAGAATATTTGTCTGATATAATATTCGATAAGAAAATAATAAATAAGGTCCGAAAAAAGGGAGAATTCACACTTAACTCTAAAGAAAGTATAGAAATTCCAACATTTAATAAAAGAATATCAAACATGCTAAATCGAGAAAATATAGTATACTATGGATTAATGAGTGGAGAATCAGTAGTATACATGAATCAAGCAAATTATGAATTCCAAGCATACATAATGAATAAAGAAAAAATAAAAAAGAAAATAGAAAAAATACCTAAAAAAGACCAGAAGAAATTAGGATACATACATATTGGAATAATACAAATAATACTAAAATCTACTTATTTCACAGGAAAAGACACACCTGTACTAACTACAAATTGTTGACAATAAAATTTTAGATGAAAAAGATAAAATTATAGGAGGAATAGATGGCAATTTAGGTTTTGACATAATTAAATTCGATGTCGCCTTACAATATGGAATTCCTTTCCAAACACAAACCTTTAATGATGCAATCGGAGTCCGATGTAATTTTCTCAAAAAAGATTTTATGAGACCCGCAGACATACCATTCACTGTAAGTTACAAAGTATCTTATGCATTAACTAATAGTAATTTAAGTATAATTTTTCAACATAGAGATAGAATATATACAGACGAACTATTAAGTACTACAAGTACTATAATAAAAAAAGATAATAGCCTACAAAAATTCATTCAACGAAGTTCATCGCAAAGAATTCAAAATAATACACCAATCTCAAAAAATATTATACAACATGCAAGAGCTAGTACAAGTAATATAGATCATAATAAATGGATTGAACCATTAAAAAGACAAACGCTACATTCAGAAAATCAAATAACACAACTGAATAAACAAATACATGAATTAAAAACAGTAGTTACAGAAATAAATGATAAAATATAATGCCTAGTTCCACTTTTATAAAAATAGATGGCATATATCTTCCTTATACTGATAAATTGATGCAACAAAAATTACGAAAAGAAAATCTTGAAATTCATACTGCTTATAGCCGTCTAGTAGATAAATTTATGCTTGTGGATAAAGAAAATATACGAGAAATTAGACAACTTAGCTACGATATAGAAATATTAGAATCTAAAATTAAAGAAATACATCAACAATTAGAAGAAATTAGATTAAGAATTAGAATTTAAAATGTGCATTAGAAATAAAAGAAATGAAAAATAGAACAATAATATTGAAGGGTATTTATGAAAAAAAAATTGATTTGGGCATTTTTTAGAGTATTTCATAAGAATGAGTATTTCTTAAAGCTATCTATAGCCAAATAGGGTAGAATAGATTTTTGCTCAATAAAGTATATACGAGCACTCCAGTCTTCAATAATCAGATTGAGAAAAATTACAAAGTACTTTGAAGATTGCGAGTGCTTTCCTCCTACTCCATGGTCGACAGTACACCTCTCTCTCTCATCAACCTTAACTCCAATAAAATCCAACATTTTCATTTTCCTTATCTTTAAGGCCTCAAGCTACTGTTCACTCCTAAAGTTATCGACATTCTAACCCTTGCACGCCATTCATGTCCAATTAGGCCATGTAGTTGCAGACACAGAATCATCCGTCAACGAGTTATCCTTATTGCACTTTATGGAAATTTGAGCATCTCACTATGACTTATGCGCCGTCATCTCCGTATCAGAGATCTCCGCCGTCCATTCCTCCCTCACGGCGCGATGGACGCAGCTGCAGAGGTCCACTCCTTTTGTTCCCGGCGCAGCGGAGTAGGTTGGAATTCTCCCCGTCAGGAGCTCCATAAGCAAGCCGCCGTAGCTCCAGACTCCGGATTTCTTTGATGTGAACTTGTTCAACAGGTATTCTGGGCATTGTACGACACCATACGCTGCGCTGCGATGAGGCGGGCGATCAGCGATGCTAGGTCATGGTCGGCGACGACGATTCGAGGTTTCCGTGAGGAATGGCAGTCTTAGACGGAGTACTGTGGTGGAGGTGCTTCAGCGCTCTCGCCACACCGGAAGTGCACTCTCTCTCTCTAGTTCCTCTTCCTCCTGCAAGGTCATTTTAAATCTCACAAATTCTGGCTAAAACCGAGAAAATTAGTAATTTAATAGAGAAAGTAACCGCGAAGGCAATTGAACAGATTTCTGTTGACTGCAAATCAAAAGACGAAGAGCTTCTCATCCTTGGAATAGAAGTAGGCTAAAAAAAAAGGCAACTGATTGGGGTGTTCTGATCAACAATGGCGGTGACTTGTCTCGCGAATTCATCTAAACACTAGTTTCTCCCTTTCTCCCTCCGGGATTCTCTTCTCTGTTGCACGTTGCACAATTGTGCTATCTTCCGAATCATCACCGTTCGCTTCGGATATACTCTGGCATGTTGGAGTTGGAGGGCCACACAAGTTTTCATTACCAAAGTAAGACGAGATCAGGCCAAACGACTGAAGAGTTTCGGTTTCTGGTATTTCACCAGAGAGGTTATTGTTGGAAACGTTAAATCTTATTAGGCTCGACTGGTTATATCCTGGGATCCGACCAGTTAGGCCGTTGTCATGAAGCTGGAGGGATTCGAGGGAATTGAGGTTTAGAAGAGATGATGAAGTTTCACCCTCAAATCAGTTTCTTGATAAGTCTATGTTTCTCAGCTTCTGATTGTGTGAAAACTCCATCATATTCCCAGTTTAGGAGTTGTTATTGAAGCTAAGAGTTTGTAACTCGATGAGGCAAGTCCCAACAAGGCCCATGCTGTCCAAGATTAGGCCAGTAACTCGACCTTGAAGCATTGGACGCCGTACCAGTAGGGCTTGGTGTTCATGTAAGACATGATGCCGGTCCAGTTGAAATCAAGATACGCGTTGCTGAATCGCGCCTTGAGGTTTAGAAGCTTGTCGCTCTTGTGGAAGCCCCTCCAGTCATCCTTGGCTTTAGCTCGTTTGTGTAGGAGCAGTAGGGCTGCAATGAGTAGAAAGCTGGTGCAATTAGAGCAGGGCATTGTGTAGTTAGAATGGAATGAGATCAGATGTGCTTGATTTTGAAGAAGATAGAGTGATATAAGTTGTGTACTGCGATTCTTGGACAGCTATGAGTTCCATTTGCGGAAGAAAACTAGAAATTTTTTGGAAGATTTGGTGGCTGACAAAACAATGAAAAACATTGTCTCGGTTAATGCAGTTCTAGTTATTTTCACCTAGTCACAGGTGTTGAGTGGTGGAAGGGAGCTGTTGGACACTAGATTTTGTCAATGGTTGTAATAAAAAATGATGAAGTAAGCGTTGGTTTCTGTAATTTAGTGACCTAATCGAAACAGAGTGGGCCTGGATGGTGGTGGGGCAATTAATACAAATCACCATCAATATAAGAGAAGAAAGAAAAAACCTCACCAACTCGGCCATCTAGATTTTGTCGCCCGCATCGATAAAACCCTTCTACGGCTACTCTTCACGCACACAATCCGTCTACAATGTCGTCCACACTTCTCTCTCAATCTCTCTTCTCCGTTCGGAGCTCTTCAGCCCCGCCAACACCCAAGACGAGTTTTTGCGGCCCATCGCCTTTCTCTGTTTCCGTCAAGCAACCTTTAAGGAAGATCCGCCCAAGTTTTGTCGTCAGCTCCACTTCCAATGGCGAAGACGGTTCCTCTGCTGAAACCCCGATTGAGCTGAGTATGTATAGGCTTACACTCATTTATTTTGCATCTGCTTCTTACTTGATGATAGTCTTAACCCATGTGCCTTGCTCTCTTTCTCTCTCTCTCACAGAGTATCCTGCATTCCCTACTGTAATGGATATTAATCAGATTCGTGAAATTCTTCCTCACCGGTTCGTGAGATCTTGTACATTTTCTGAAGATACTTTTACTCAGCTGCGATGTGATGGTTGTCATCTTCAAATCGTTTTATTATTATTTTTTGGGTCTATGTTTGTGCTGTAGATTTCCATTTTTGCTCGTGGATAGAGTGATTGAATACACTCCCGGGGTGTCGGCTGTGGGCATCAAGAACGTGACGATAAATGATAATTTCTTCCCTGGGCATTTCCCTGAGAGACCAATTATGCCTGGTGTGCTCATGGTTGAGGTATGCTATTGCTTTTCTTGATTTCTTCGTTTCTAGTTTTCCTTTTGCTTCGAACTTGTTTTTCTCAATCAATTGGTTGTAGGGGTATATGTTTCTGCATGTTCACGAGTTGATGCTAACAGCAAGCTTCATGCTAATTGATGGCTTTTTTAATGGATTTTAGTTCTCTTTTCTGTTGCAATCATTTGTCTTCGTTGCTAAGTTGCATATATAGGCCAACAATAAGCATCCAGTTGCTATATGTTTGACATCTACAATTTATGCTGGAGATTTTGTGTTCCATAGCCTAGGATTTGTCTATTTTGCTTTAGACTGCAGATTTTATATCTGTAGAGATATATTAGGCGACATTCTTCGATGAGATAATTGATTTGTTTTTACTGATAAACACTTCAGAGAATCGATTATTTGAGCCACCATCAAATTCAGAGATGTTATAATGGTAGCTTTCATTCAAGTACTAATTTCATGAAGCAATAGAATAAATAGCTGCTCACAGTTCTCTGCATCTATCAGTGTCACAATTGATTTATGGCATCATATCTATAATGTTTCAGTTGTTCACTATCATCTCTCTAAAAAACTTTGTAATTCCAAGATAAAAAACCAAAACTCTTTCTGTTAAGTTTTCAACTATTTGAGAATAAGGGTTGAAGTTTTCTTATAGTAGCATGAAACTTGTGCCTGCAAGTGTAATCAAACTAGTCCCGAATGTAAAAAATTAGGCGTACCAGTTAAATGGGTCAATTTCGCTTTCTGTGAACACGGTTTTTTTTTTTCTGAGTTTTTACAGTAAATCTATAAGTTTCTGCATGGCATTTCCTAATGTTCTTGTATTATTGACAGATATATCTCTTGTAATCAAACATCTATGGAAGTTTTAAAATGTGTTGTACTATTTTTACAAATCTATGCTTGTATAGTAAGGTCCCATGATATCACCTAGATAGAACTAATGCCTCTAAATTGGAAAGTAAATTGTGAAATATGTGTGTTTGATTGATTATTTTCTTCAAGATAGTCACAAACCTTAATTCTTTACATGAGGATATAGCATGTTTCACATAGAGAGGATCAAATATTCAACAAAAATTGTGATTCGACGCTGAAAAAAGTTCATATTTTATGAATGAAATATGTGTAATGACAGTGGCACTGTAGAAGTTTTTGTATTATGTTCAAGATTACTTAATTGTGATTTATAAATTCTTCTTTAATATAAATACCTCAGGAAAGATTCATGAGCTTCCTTCTATTATAAAAGACATGCAAACTTTCTTGGGAGATTTTTGGCAGAAATAGGCATTTAAGTTCTTGTCCCAAAACATTTTTTTTTTTCCGAGTATTAACGAAAAAAAAGCAGTTTTAGTTCAATAAAACCTCGGTTCTTTTACAAATATCTATGACTCATAGTTTAAATGTAACTAGGAACTATGGTTGCATTAGATTCAGTTTGACTGTAAAGTATGTTAATTGGTGGATTCAGGCAATGGCTCAGGTGGGTGGTTTGGTTATGCTACAACCGGAAGTGGGAGGGTCGCGCGAAAACTTCTTCTTTGCTGGAGTGGACAAAGTGAGATTCAGGAAGCCAGTAATTGCAGGAGATACCTTAGTAATGAGAATGAACCTGGTGAAGCTACAGAAACGTTTTGGAATAGCAAAGATGGAAGGAAAAGCTTATGTAGGTGGCGAAGTTGTGTGTGAGGGTGAGTTCTTGATGGCCATGGGGAGTTAACTTTGCAGCATTAGTGTTGCAGTTTTCCTCTCTAATTTTGTTTTTCTCATTCTGAATGTTTTTTGGCGAATTCTTGAACTGATTCATTTTTACAAGGTTGATGAGATTGAATAATTTTTATCTTCTTTAACTTTCGCTTATATATCAATGACTTAACTTGCATAGGAATCGTAGTTGGGTGATGATAGTTGCCTTGACTATACAAGATATAAAAAGCATTGGGCATGTATGTCTAGAGAAAATTGATCAAAGCTTCGAGTTTCTCTTTTATATTATGAACAATAAGTTTCTCTTTTATATTACAAACTATTGTTCAGAGCCAACATTGCATGCTTAATCTCTGCAAGCTTCAGTTCTCGGTGTCATGTATGTAAAGTCTATCCTACAGTGTACTTGCAAACCCAAATGGAACCAAGAATTTCACACGAGGTAGGATTGATCATTTGTTGGAAAATTGATGCACATACTATATATATAAAGAAGACAAATAAATGAGCAATAGATTCTAAATGAGAAATGAATTTTGAAAGGGCATTGGATTCTACATGGAGTAGTGTCTCATCCACTATCAATAAATGAGATGATTTTAAATGACGGAGTAATGAGATGATTTGAAGTGACAGAGTGGTGTGTTATCAACTATTAATAAAAATAAAATACTTGCATGTTTGTAAAAAATTATTTAATATTTAAACATACCTCCTATATTACCCTTATTTAAAGCATTAATTAACCTCTAATTTTCATAATATTGCATTTAATATTCCCATTTTCCAAAATTATTCAAGGAATATAATGGTAAATTACCATATAAAAATAATATCAAATATAAAAATTGGACCATATAATTGAAACACCCTAAAATAGTAACCCGGACTATATAATCGGAACAGAGGGAGCAGATGATTTAAAGTGATAGAGAAAGACTATTGCATTGAATTCGCTCACATAGAGTGGTGTGCCCTCCAATATCAATAAGACTATTTTTTATTATTCTCTTCGTCCTATTTCAATTGTTCATTTTTTCTTTTTTGTCTGTCTCATTTAATTGTCCACTTACCTAAAATAGAAATTTATTCATATTTATTAATAAAATATTAATTTTATTTATTTATACTCGCATCGGTTATTGTGTCAAATTCTAATGGAATAATTCCCTTTGTATGGAGATAGTAATAAAAAATGTTGAAATTGGAACTGACAGGTCTCTTGCATTTCCAATTTTTTAACTTTTAATGTTTTGTACACAACACTAAAAATATTGATTTATTTTTTTATACAATAATATAAAAATAATTAAAAAAAATATACCAAAAGTTATTATTTTCATTCTTTATAAATAAAAATTATTTTTCATATACATATATAATTATGTTGCACTAATATCTACTGTTTATATTGTTTAATTTAATTAATGTAATTTTATTTTAAGTAGTTATTTTGTTTTATGCAATTTAAATTTAGTTTTATTTCAAGTATTTTATCTTGTTTATGTAACCTATCATTTTTATATAATCAGTGTGATTTTATTTTATCTAATCACTTCATAATATATATTTTTATTAATTCAATTACAAGTAATATTTTTATATTTAAAATATAATCAAATAAATAAATTATATGTGATTGATTATGATAAACTTAACAAATTATTGTAGTTGGATTGAGGTGATAATTGACAATGTGGAAGAGAAAAAAATTAATTAAATATTAAAAATGTTTGATGATTGGAGTGATTGCTGATAAATATAGTATCTAAATGAAATTATTTGAAATGACAGCGAAAGAGTATTGCATTTGTTGGTTGATGACAAAAATATGGATAAAGTTCAATGCGTTAAAGAGTGAGAAAGTCGTGAGTTGATGAATTTATTGCCTCAAAGAACACATTGCACATATCTCCATGTAAGAAAGCCTCAAAAGAAGACCAGACTATTTGTGCAAATGCAATTAATAAAGCAAAACTCAAAAGGAGAAAGAAAGTGAAGAGCTCAGATCAACAGTGAACATTGACAAAGACTCAGTTAAAGATGAACTGCATGAGTCTTTTGGACCACCAAATCACCCCGCACTATTGGCCATATGGATAAGTTTTCTAGCCCTATAAACCCCGAGTCTTCTTTGGGTTCTGAAGAATGTAGATTGTGGGAACAAAATATCAATGATGCCCTCTTCAAGCAAAGAATAGAGTCAGTTAAAGAATATGTTTGCAGATGGTTTTATGAAGCGAGAATTCCCTTTAATTCTATGGAGCTGGATAGCTTCAAAATAATGGTTGAGGTGATTGGTCAATATGGACCAAGATTTGTGCCACTTACTCAGATATGAGGCGTCAATACCATATTTGAATAAAGATATTGTTAAAACAATAGAAATGTTGAATATACCTGAAAAAAGATTGAAAAATATATGGTTGCTCAATAATTAATAATTATAGATGCTTGGAGCAATATAAAAAGAAAAGTATCATGAATTTGTGTGTCGATTCGCGTCTGGATACTATGTTTCTTTCTTCTAAAGACTTTTCTTGTAACGCCCCCAACTGACTCCCCTAATTTGAGGCCGCGTTACATTG
>JAPKLW010005067.1:9958-22801 GCA_026898455.1 Plectranthus barbatus
AAAAACTGCCAAAACAGGCCAAAAATAGCCTTTTCGGGCCTCCGTGTTGATCGACACAAATCCTGTCGATCGACAGGAATGCAGATCACAAGTTTCCAAAGTTTTGACCGCTGTTTCGGTCGACACAAATCTTGTCTCTCGACACAGAAATATCTGTCTGCGCAGTCTCACGGTTTTGGCCATAACTTCCTCTCCCGAACTCCGATTGACCCGATTCCAGTTGTGTTGGAGAGCTAACTCAAAGCTTCATCCATTGCCATGCGCCAATAGCCCGAATCCTTCGTGTGGAATAACTCTTCACTGCTACTCTTACACGTCACTGCTTTCGGAACGGTTTTCTCGTGAACTTAGGCCTAAAACCTGCAAAAATCACCCATCAAAGGCATAACACCCTCCAAAATAGACTCATGCTCAAAAATAAGTAAAAACATAACAAAATGTACTTGAAACAATGGAGAAAAATACAGATAAGTGAGTATAATTATGAGCTTATCAGTCTTATAAGGGGAAGTTATTGGTAGCAGTCACGAAGAACGCAAACAACCACATACTGCCTCTTGCCTACACACTCGTAGACGAGGAGTCCACTCACAGTTGGACCTGGTTTTTGAAACATCTCCGACTCAATGTTCTACTACAACGGCGCATATGTGTCATTTCAGATAGGCATACAGGTATCCAAAATGTTGTACGTGCGCATTTTGAGAAGTTTTCTCGCTCTGGATGGCACCGATACTGTCTTTGTCACATCCGCAGTAATCTAATGGACAAGTTCAAGACGAAGGGGATTAAGAAAGCATGTGCCATGATTGCTAATGCCTTGACGGAAGATGAGTAAAGCAGAGCTTGGATTAACATGCAGACATTGAATCCAAATGCATGTGAATGGCTTCAAAAATTGCAAGAGTCAAAATGGACTCTTTACAAAGGTGGAGGCCATCGTTGGGGCTTCACGACGACTAATACTTCTGAAAGCCATAAAAACACTCTAAAAAATGTTTGATTCTGGCCAATCAGGGCCATCGTAGCGTCCACTCTTCAAAAGTCTACATCCATATTTGAGGCTTCCCGTAATGAGATCAATCGTTGTGGTACATTTCTTCCTCCATTCCACTATGACAATTTTATGCAGATGAGATCGGAGGCCTACAGCCATATGGCTACGGTGTACAGCAAAGAACACTTAGTGTATAGCATCACAACTTCTGTTTCAAAGAGTTTCACGGTCTTTTATCGTGACTTGAAATGTTCCTGCGGTGTATGGCAAGCAAAGCAGTTTCCTTGCTCTCACGTAATAGCTGTCTGTCTAAAAAGGCAGGAGAATCCCACAGGATTGGTCCATCAATGCTTTACATGTCAATCATGGTCTCAAAAATTCGTAGGAAGCTTTTATCCGGTTGAGAACAACGAAAGTATGGTGGATATCGGATGGAAACTTGTGCCGAATTACCAACGAATATCTCAGCACAAAGGAAGAGGTCGACGTCAAATGGAGCGCTTCCGAATGTCCATGGATTATCAACAACGATCGAGCAGAGGTAAAATATACTGCACCCGATGCCACTCTCGTGATCACAAAGCCTATGATTGTCCAATATCTCATCCACGATCGGATAGAGTTCCACTCGATCGTATATATAATGCTGATGGAGAGTATGATAAGAACAATGACAAAGATAATGTCGATGGTAATAATGATAGCCAGTAGATAGTTATTTCTATGTGTGTTAAGAAGATTTGATGTGTAATGAATCTAGTTATTTCTATGTGTGATAAGAAGATTTGATGTGTAATGAATCTAGTTATTTCTATGTGTGATTAGAATAATAACGTGTAATGAATTATTAATATGTTTATTTTAATTATTTCTCTTTAATATAAATCGAATTAAACTCATATAAATTAAATATTATTTCATAGCATAGTTTAATTACTTCAGTTCAATTATATATTCATTTTCATTACATAAAGAAATATATTTTTAAAATTTATAATTTATTTTCTTCAAAATTTACAAGATTATATAATATAATAATTATTATTTGTATCTATTAATATATTGAATATTATTTAATAGCATGATTTAAAATTAATTTAAAATCCTAGCCATGTCAGCTTCTAGCTTCAGCCTGTTCTCTTTGTCTCTCCTCAGGCGCTCCTCTTCGGCCTTTCTTCTAAACTCTTCCCCCTCTTTGACTATACCAAGAAAGGTAGTCACGGTAGAGGTCACCGTCTCCATCCTCTCATTGATGACTTTTGTCAGTCTATCATCGGCAACTTCGACACGGGTTTCAACAAGCTTGTTTATGTGTGCCAGGAGGTCAGACGCATTGATAGGTTGAGCGTGAGTGAGAGAAGTGGAGGCCTCAGCATGAGTGTTTGCAAGGGATGTAGAGGCTTCAGCTTGGGCTCTGGTGGAGGAGGTATCAACTTGATCTTCATAATTACGCACAACAATCGTCCAGTGTACCTCTAGCTCGCGATCAATAGGCACAGAGGATACAAAAGGCACGATTGGCCACTCCCTTCACCTGCAAACTTTTTCAAAAGTGAGTCTGATCCGCATCAATTTGCACAGCCTCAGCATCCCATCAGCCTGAGAGTCTGGTCCCAAGCGAGGAATCTCGATATTGGCAATCAGCTTGGTAAATGAATATGCTAGCTCATCTCCATGGGGGGTTCTCTTGAACCTGAGGAAAAGACCCTTCGCTGGTTTTGGAGGAGAAAGACCACGAGTACCAGTCTGACGTCCATAAGCCCGGATCTTCCTCAACCTTTTCTTTATCTGCTTGATAGAGGGTTGTCTTGATCTTGGCCTTATCCCCATCCATTCATCAGCCCAGATTTCTTTTGCTCTCTAGTACGTGAATCCCAAACGGGGATAAAGAATTGTGCGCTCTTCCTGGTCAAGCTGGTTGGTGCAGAAATCATATATCCTCCATCTTCTGAGCTCTTCCTCCAGATCAAAGCAGTTCCTGACATATCTGGAGTATATTCTTCTGATCTCCTTATCCACTGCCTTCTCTACTCCTTCTGTTGTGGCATAAGCTTGTTTGAATATCTCATCATTGCCTTGAACATAGCAGGGAAGAGGAGAGCACCAGTCTTTGATCCTCTGAGCAGAAATGGAGTGACGAGGGTGCCCTACGAGAGGAACCAGATAGTCAGCGAACTTGCAACTGTTCTGCATGTAGGGGAAAGGACGATTGTCCCACGGATGTACGCCCGTCATCCTCTCCCACAATTACTCCTTTGTCAAGGGCTTCTCCATCATCTCCTAGCCCACTATTACTTTTTGCCCTACTTTTCCTATTATAATTTCTTCCTAAATTATGCATCCACTTTCTACTTAATTCCCCAATTTCCAGAACAATAAAAACTGCGTGAAAAACCAATCACCCTCACTCCAACCAGCGGTGCACCTAGTGTGTGTTTCTTGCGTCCTTTGTGCTTTGTGTAGAGTGGGTTGCATCCTACTTCCAGTCTTCATACTCAAAGTTTGGAAATCCACTAAGATCTGGATTATACAGGTGCTCCTACGATCTATTACTTGTCGGTGAATGCCTCGTCCACGGATCCACAAGCTCACTCGCCTGATTCTTGCTTCGTCCTTCTCTTCTCAGCTTCTTGGAGTGTGGGCACACCACGCAGCCTCCTCATCGCCGTAATGAGGTGTTTAAAGTTTCTCCAAAACTGTCAGCTTGCGATAATGTGCCTGTGAGAGTCAAAGTACCAGATGTACTTGATTGTTGTAATCTTTCTTGGTAAGAAAGATTACCAAAGGATAACTCAAGAAAATGATTGTTCTGAGTCTCGTATTCACTAGAGTGACACATGGATAAGACGTAATTTTTGCAGAGTTTCAGCATGCTTGATCGCGCGGGTGTTAGGTCCTTGAATCTGTTGAATTCCTCGACTATTTATAGGTGGAGGAGTGGAGATTCAAACTTTGGAGCCGTTAGACACATCAGATTTTCGACCAATCCAATGTTCTTCCACTTTGCGCGGGTAGGTAATCTTGTCAAAAAGGTACATTACTTTTCCCGCTTTTCTGCTACTTTTTCTGACAAAGACGACAACTGTTCACTTTCTGTTAGAACAAAAGTCTGTCAGTCCGAGGAATCTAGATTGGAGTCTTGGGCTTGCAGACTTTGAGGAATCTCACATCCTTAAAGTCTATACTTGTCAGTACGGTTCCTCTGGACATTCTCTTTGTCTCTTAGCACGGGGACTGAAACTTATGATTCCATGCTGACATGTCATACTTGCAAGTTCATGTTGGTATCGTCATACTTGCAAGTCCATGCTGGTGATGTCATTAATCAGTTTAGGCTTGGTCCCCAAACTGGTAAGTTTGGTATCCGGACTTGTATGATCTAGACCTTTAAGTCTGATGTCCTGGACTGGTACGCTCCATACTTGTAAGTCCCAAACTTGTCAGTTTCTTCAAGACCTAGACTGGTAAGTCCCGGACTGGTGAATTCCAAGCATGGATAAAGTCCTATACTGGTTCATCAGTCCCAGACTGATGAGATCCCATACTCATTTTTACCAGTCTATTCTAGTCTTTTGCGCATCCAGACTGACACATCAGTCTGGTCTTCAGATCAGCTTCAGTTTACAACTCGATAAAAGACTTGTACAAGACTTTACATTTTTGAGACCATATTGAAGCTAATCTAGAGACAAGTCTATAATGCCTAAACACTTTGACCCATCAAAACAAAATAAACTAAGGAAATTTCTAACAAATTTCCTAACAATTATAGTATTTTCCAAACCTTCCCCCTCTCTCTAGTCTCTCAACGTATCGATCTATTATTATATAACATACTTTTAGTAAATTAGTTCTAAAGAAGGCCACGCGCTAGTCAGATGTCCAAATGGCCTAACCCCTTAGCAATTTATAGGCGGCAAATAATCGATAAATTAATTTATTATATTTTAATATCTAAATATAATATGTAAAAAATAAATTATAGAAATTATAAGTATTTTTTTGGAAAAATATAAAAAATCCCGTTGGGCCAATTAGGTGGCACCTAGCCTGTGTACAGTGGTGGATCCAGAAAATTTTCGTAGGGGGACTCAAAATTTTTTTTTTCCTCCAACTTAACTTCAACCTCTTTATATGTCATATTTTTCCTTATTTTCATTCATTTTTTCTTATTTACGAGGGAGACTATTTCATAAAATATCGAATCACGATACTATAAAATTATACGAAAAAAAATTGGGCTAGGAGGGTTTGTAGATCCGCCAGCGCCTGTGTAAGCACCGGTCTAACCGCTTCCTAGCCCACTTAAAAGGCATCTAGGTGCCGAATAATTCGAAACTGTCTGTTGGAGCTGACTAGCCAATTTTTGGATTGGGTAGTGGCCGCGTAACCCGATTTTTACAATCATACTTTTTAGAATTACTATGGCTTGAAAACCGAAGAGTAAAATGATGGTAATTTTTTTTCCTTGCAAAGCCTATATCAATACAAATCAAATAGCTTATGATTTTAGTAAGTTGATCCCAAATCTGTAAGATATGTCCCACCCACGTTTTCGTATGGTAAATCAGGAATTGCAGATGGCGTCTCTACGTAGTTTTCCGACACCATCTATAAATAAGACAAGGTCAATTTGAGCAGCAACAGTAAAATCAAGATATGGCAACTACTCCTAATATTTTTCCTTTTTTGGTTTTGGCAATCCTGGCCTTGGGAGCTGCTGCTGCTTCTTCTTCTTCATCATCATCTCATTATCATGCCCAAAATGATTTCCTCCGATGTCTCACCGATCAATTCCGACGCTCAAACTTACCCACCGACGTCATCTACACCCCCCAAAATTCAACATTTGCATCTCTCTGGCTAACTCCTAATCTTTACGTACAATCCTCCTCTTCCATCACCCCCGATCTCATCGTCACACCATCTCACGCGCCGGAAATCCAAGCAACAATCTACTGCTCCAGGAAGCTCGGCCGGCTGATCAGAGTTCGCAGCGGCGGCCACGACTTCGAAGGCCTTTCCTACATTTCTTCCATCCCTTTCGTCATCGTCGACATGAGAAACTTCCGGTCAGTCCGCATAGACGACGCCGGGAAAACTGCGTGGGTGCAGGTCGGCGCTACTCTCGGCCAATTTTACTACACGATATCGATGAAAAGCAAGACTCTTGCTTTCCCCGCCGGTATTTGCCCCACGGTGGGCGTCGGCGGCCACTTCAGCGGAGGAGGATACGGCATGATGTCTCGTAAGCACTCCATCGCCGCCGACCACATAATCGATGCTGTACTAATCAACGCCGACGGCGAAGTCCTGGACCGGAAGGCCATGGGAGATGATCTGTTTTGGGCCATCCGAGGCGGCGGAGGCACCAGCTTCGGGATTGTTTTAGAATTCAAGGTCACTCTAGTCACCGTCCCTGAAACAGTAACGACCTTCCACGTCACACGCCTGGTAGAAGAAAACGCGACGGAGTTGGTTCACCGGTGGCAGCTCGTCGCCGATAAGCTCGACGACAGTCTCGCGATAAGGATTATCTTGAAACCCACCGTCTCTCCGACGACCGGGAAGAAAACGGCCGCCGCTTCCTTCATGTCCTTGTTTCTAGGCGGAGCAGGAGATCTTCTGCAGATAATGCAGAAGCAATTTCCCGAACTCGGACTTGTTGCAGAGGATTGCAACGAGATGAGCTGGATAGAATCAGTCCTCTTCATCGTGAGGCTGCAGGGACAGCCTCTCGAAATTCTGCTGGATAGTGTTTATCAACAAGACAGCATCTATCTGAAATTGAAATCGGATTTCGTGACCACGCCGATCCCGGTTGACGGTCTGAGAGGGATATGGGATTTCCTGGTTGAAGACTCTGGCTCAGAGCTGCAGTTCAGCCCCTACGGAGGTGCAATCAACGCTTTCTCGGAGTCGGAAACTCCATTTCCTCACCGGAGGGGCACCATTTTCATGATCGCATACGAGACTATTTGGGCTGAGCAGGAGGAATCGGAGGTGCACATGGATTGGGTGAGGAGGCTGCACGACTACATGGCGAGGTACGTGACGAAATCTCCGAGGGCAGCCTATGTTAATTACAGAGATCTTGATATTGGGAGTAATAATATTGAGGGAGAGACGAGCTACGAGGAGGCCAGCGTTTGGGGGCTCAGATATTTCAAGAATAATTTTCCAAGATTGGTTGGTGTGAAGACCAAAGTTGATCCCTCCAACCTTTTCAGGAACGAGCAAAGTATTCCACCTCTGATATCAGAATTACAAGAATTTAATAATGTGATTTAAGGTTGTGCAAATAGGCTTTTAAGGTTGTTTGGGGTCTGTGTTATTTCAAGAACAATTTCAGAAGATTGGTAGAGGTGAAGAGCAAGGTTGAGCATTCCATGTCTCATTAGTACTGTAGAAAAGAAGAAGAAGAAGAAGGTAGGATGAATTGAAATAGTTGGATTAGGTTTGGTTTCATGTGAAATAAAGCAACTTTGTAGTGTGATTGTTTATAGTTTTTGTTTTATTTGTTCAAGTATGAAATCTTTCCAAGATCCGTTAGTTTTCAAAAACGACTTGGCCTCGTGTATAACAATTTGCTAGGTCTTAAAATGGGTTTATTTTTCTGTAATTTTTTTGTCGAACTAGAATTATATCCGTCGCACGAAAATATTTTTTATATTTATATTTAAATCTTATTATAAGAAAATATATTTATTTTTAAATTTATATTTTATCCAATTAAACTTATTATTATATATATTTACATGTATTAAGAAAAGTATTTTAATGTTTAAAAAAAATGTAAAGAGAATACTAAATAAGGATACACTTATAAATTATATTCATCTAATGAGTAAGCAAGATTATTTTCTCAACTTAAAAATAATATATTTAAAATTGCATTAATAACATATATATGTCGACATATTAAAAATATTCGATATATATTAATTGCATGAATTTGACATCGCTTTACACTTATTAATTATCATAATTTATAATATTTCTTAGCTTAGATATATTTAAACATCTATGTTATCACCTATGTAGAGGATCACCAAGCTTCTATATTATCCAAATACATACTAATAATGAAAATGTATTGTTGAGGTTTGATTCATACGAATACGGGGCCCCAGAAACTACCGGTCCAAATAACACACAAAACGACAATAGACAATACGTTGGCCTTCCCCAGAAGCTTAGTCAGCTTCCTCATCTGTTCCTCAAGTTTAGCAACTGGGCTCTCTTCCTCCTTCTTCTGGTAGGAAGGTGTTGGTGCTGACTTTGATGCAGAGCTTTGATCGGCTGCTCTGTCAGCTTGGTAAGGCTTCTAAGACATTCTCTTGAAATCTCTCTTGACAAAGAAGGCAGCATCCTCCTCTGATTGAGTGCTGACACTCCTTACTGCCTCGTTCATGTTCGCCATTTGAATATCCCACTCGTGGGCTTGGAGCTGGGCGAACACATCCTTGGTTGACATCTTGGACAAGTCTTTTTCTTTTAGTCTGGTGACTTTCACAAACCAGTCCTCCTTAGGCATCTTGGAGAGGATTTTTGCATTCAGATCATCAACTGTGTATTCTCTTCCAAGATTCTTTAGCTCGCATACAATGAAGCGAGCCTCCATAGATTTGATGTTCTCTCCAGGGAGTAGTTGGAAGGATTCATACTTGTCCACACATACTTGAAGCTTGTTACGCTTCATCTGGTCCGCTTTCTGACACAAAGTACCAAGAAAATCCTATACCTGCTTTGCATTGTCGTATTCAGTGTTTCGACAACTAGCGGCTTTGGTAAGGATTGAAGAATTAGCTCCATGGCTACTGTGTCTAGTTGAGCACGGACCTTGTCTTCACTGGTCCACTCAGCATAGGGTTTGTCCACGATCTCGAGACCGGCAGCTCCTCCGAGCTGAGTGTTAATCTTCGTGACCTTTATAGGTTCGTTGGCTATAACATCCACCGTTTCTGGATGAATGTTCTTTAACATAATCAGGGACCTCTTCCTCCATATGTTGAAATTCTCTGGGAGTACTTGGGAAGCTTTGTAATATGTGTCATCCTTGTATACCTGAGCTAAGACACAAGAAACAAACAAGTACAAGGAAAGAAATCTGGTCCTAAGTGACTCAACACAACCAATTGGTCTATAAGAACCTTGGCGCATGATACCACTTGTTGGTCCCGAAATCAGAGTGTGTAATATGCAGCGGAAGTAAGTTTAATTTGCAATTGTTTATTGAAACTGACTGGAACTCAGTTTCGGGTTAATGAAAGTAAGTTTAGCTCAGATAGAAGTTAGGTAAGTTACAGAATTATACACTTCAATACTTGGCTAAGTATTGAAGGTTTTAAAGTAAGTTTGTAAACTTAACAACAAAAACTTAAATGAAAGCAAGTAAAAACACAGGATATTTTATAGTGATTCGGACTTTAATATCCTACGTCCACTCTTCCGAAGTTAATCGGAAAATCCACTAAGTACTGGTTACAAGCCTCCTTACGATCTATGAACAGCCCGTTGGCACTCCGTCCTTCGGTTTGCTGTCGTCACTCGCCTGTGAACTCCTTGCTCACTTCGTCTTCATGGATGTTTTCTCATTCTTCCCAAAACTAAGCTTGGTTGGCAAATGGCCGAGAGAATCAAAATCCCAGAGTAGGATAATGATTGTTGTGAATATAACTCAGAAAGTTATAATTACTAAGATGATAGCTTCGGCCTCGTGCTTTGAAAAGATAGCACGGCAGTGATAACTTGGGTTAGAAACTCAAGTCTCGCGTATAAAGTACACGGAATATCATGGAGCTTGAGTGGAAAGATTAGCAGAATAACGGCTCAGCTTTTCAGATGATTTTCGTATCAGAAATTGGAGAGTTTCTTTGTTCGAAATGTTGAGCTATTTATAGGCAGTCTTGGTTGACACTTTAAATTCTATTCTACTGCATTACACTTAAATTATGGTTGCACATTTTTCACCACTCACCTATTTATCTTCTTTTCTTGTTTTTGTCACCTCCCCTTTTCACGACTCACCTATTTCTCTTCTTTTTTCTTTTTTTTGTTTTCTGCAACCCATGCTTCAATAATCTCTCATTTTTACTATTATTTATCATTTCAACTCTCTTGTGCATTTTTTCTCATTCTAGATGCCTCTATATCCCTTCTTTGTAAGAGTGAATCAGTGAGTGAACTCTTAAACTACAAATAATAGTAACCTCCCACCCTCATCCCAACCTGCCACCTAAAAAAATTGATTTAAAAAAAAAAATAAAAAATGGTGTAAATTTTGTAAAATTGTGGTCGACCTTCGACCAAACCCAACCACAAAGGTCGGTGGGCCCCACATTGAAGTCTTTAAATTATTTATTGATGGACCAATAATATTATGACAAGTGTTTGTATTTATTAGCTCATTTTTTTTTAAATACAATAATAAAATTGATATATCTTTTATAAAATAATATAAAAATAAATAATAAATATACAAAAATTCATAATTTTTTATTCTCTACAAAAAAAGTCTAATTTTGATATATATATATTTTATTTTTAAATTGATATATATATATATATATATATATATATTAAATTATATAAATATACACACGAAATTTATTTTATTTGTAATATGTTTAGATCAGTTTAATGCCAACAATACTTACTTATATTTAATTGTTATTTTAATTTAGTCAACAATTTTTCTGATAAATAAAAGCTATTATTTCTTCAACCTATTTTATTAATTTAATTACAAGTATTATTATTTTAAAAATAAAACTAAATAAAAAAATTATATACTCCGGATTGGTTGGGTTATCATAGATAAACTTTGCAAAATGTTGTGGTTAGGTTGGGTGATGTGGATGAAAGAGAAATTAATTAAATATTGAAGTGGTTGGATGATTGTGTGATTGACATGATTGCTGATAAACATAGTCTTAAGGGGAAGACTCATCTTGAAAGTTGTGTGGAGATCATATCACTAACAACATAGGGGGAACGGGTTGCTGCGCGGACTCTGTTTAAAGGCAACAGATTAGCTAGAGCAAAGCAGCAGTGGTGCGTGCACAATACCTTCAATGGCGATGGTGGTGTGGTGGTTAGAAATGGTTATGGGATTTAGCTTCGATGGTAAGAAAATTTCTTGCAACCCGTCACGTTTTGACCGGACACGATAACCAATATTTGTGAGTAGTAGTTGAATTAATAATTTATTGATAAGTGAAAAAATTGCCACTTTAGAAAAGTTGACTAATATCACGGGACAGACAAAAAAGGAAAAGTTGATTAATAACGCTGAACAAGGGAGTATAATATATGGAGTATATTTTTTCTTCCTTCTTTGGGCTGAATAGACGTGTATTTATATTTCTAAAAGAAGCTCCAATAAAGTATGAATTTCAAATTCTTAGATTTGAATTTCAAAAAATTTAAAATATGTTACCCATACATTGAATGGGAATATTCTATTCATCTATTGTAAATGTTTCTTTTTGGAAAAGATCAATTTTTTGGATTTACATTGTGTGTGGATTTTAACTTTGTCAATAAATAAACTTGGATAATCTTGATTCATTAGATTTTGCTAATAAATAAACTTCTTTTGTTAAATGCTATTCCCTCCGTCCTATTTAAATTGTTCACCTTTCCTTTTTCGTTTGTCCCATTTAATTGTCCATTTATCTAAAATGAAAAGTTAATACACACTTACTAATAAAATACTAATTTCTTTTATCTCTATTCGCATTGGTTATTGTTCCCAACCCCTTTGAGACAATTCAACCGGGACTGAGGTAGTATATACTAAGTGTCACAAAATATGGTCATTTTAGTTTTGCAATATTATTAACAAAACTTGTATACAAAGTTATTTGGAAAATGATGAGAATTGAATATGCATGAATCGTATAATGAAATAAAGTATAACCATATATATATTTTTTGAAGTAAAAAAATGTCATTTGAAAAATAGATGAAAAATTTGAGTTTTCAGCTGACATGCATTTAATACATGGTTTTGCTGCTTTTGCATGAAAAATGGAAAGAGGCGGACATTTTTTAAATTTTCTTTTTTTTTCTTTTTTTTAATATATTATTATTACTTTTTAAATTAATAACTATCAATTACTATAAGCGTATTTTTTTTTCAGAACTGCATTTAATTTTTCGTCATGAATATTCAAGTTTCATGTAATTATTCATTGTTTTAAAATTAAGTTAATATTTTTTTGTTTTTATCTTTTTATTTTTTTCTTCCAAATTCTTATTTATTTTTAAATTTTATTTATTTCATTATGAGAATTGAAGCTTTAAAAAATTATTCATTATTTAGTAATTAATCTTATCATATTACTTTACAATTTTTTTGTAATGTTATTACAAAAATAGCATTTTATAAGTTCTTATACTCATGTTTTTATTTTTAATTAAAATTTAAAATATTATAAAATTTAATTATTATATAGTTACACTAATTATAATAATTCAATACTCATTCCTCAATTAAAATGATGAATTAAAAATAAACAATAAAATTAAAAAAACTTAAAAACTAAAATATTGACAAGTGGTATTATGTGGTTGGATGGGGTGCACAGCAGGGGTGCTGTGGAGCACCCCACTGCAGAGGATCCTGATCCCATTTTACCGCCTTGACAACAGTAAAATTCGTCTTCCTTTTAGTATATGAATATATATAGATTGATTATATTTATACTCGTGCGTTACATGAATAAAATATTTAATATTTTATTTTATTTCATTAATGTATAATTAATAAAGAGGAGTTATCAATCAAAAATATTTAAAAAAAATTAAAATTGTTTATTCAGACTTAAAAGATGGATTTT
>JAPKLW010005068.1:0-22800 GCA_026898455.1 Plectranthus barbatus
TATATATATATATATATATATAGGGGGCTGATCTGGTGAGAATAACTCTTATCATGAGAAATGAGAATAAATCTCGTCCATAGATTTGACAACATCAACGATCCAGATTATATAAGAGCTTTAACAAAAAACGCGGCATAATATCCTCATTTTACTTCATTGAAGGGCAACATAGTCATTACGAACGTACAAGGCGCAAAAGTTGTGTTTTGTTCATTTTATGTATTAAATACTTCATTTTATCTTAGTTATACTTCATTTTATCTCAATTGCGAATCATTATAAAATAAATTTGATTCAAATTTTGATGTTACACGTGACATGCATTTTATCATAGCAGTTCTTCATTATATCTTAGTTATTCTTCATTTTATCTCAATTGTGATTCATTATAAAATAAATTCGATGTGAATTTTGATGTTATACGCGACATGCATTTTATCTTAGCAGTTCTTCATTATATCTTAATCATTCTTCATTTTATCTCAATTATTGTTTATTATAAAATAAATTAAATAAAAATAAAATCATTTTTTCGAAAAAAATGATTTGAATTCTCTTCATTTTATCTCCTATATACATCATTAAACGAAAACAATCAAAATTTTAGAAACAGTTCTCTTCATTTTATCTCCTCTATACTTCATTAAATGGAAAAAATTAAATTAAATAAAAATAAAATTAATTTTTCGGAAAAATTATTTCAGTTCTCGTCATTTTATCTCCTATATACATCATTAAAAGAAAAAAAATCAAATTTTTAGAAACAGTTCTCTTCATTTTATCTTCTCTATATTTCATCAAATGGGAAAAATTAAATAAAATAAAAATAAAATCAATTTTTTTTAAAAAATATGTTAAATTTATTTTATTTATTTAAAACTTCATTAAATTAGAAAATTCAATTAAATAATAATAAAATTTATTTTAATTTTAGAGTATTGGATGACTCAACAAGGCAATCGAAATATTATGAAAAATCGAAATGAAAAGGAATTAGAGATCCAAATATGTAATAATGAAGTTCGCGGAGGATAAAATGAAAATGGAAATTATTTGAGGGAGATACCATCAGGATAAATGACAATGATACCCTTAAATATGTAATAATGAAGTTCGCGGAGGATAAAATGAAGACGAAAATTATTAAAGCTTGACCGCAGATCTTGTGAAATCAAAGGCTGAGATTTATTCTCATTTCTTACATTAACATCTATTCTCATATGATCTAACCTCTATATATATATATATATATATATATATATATCTCACTTATTAACTTTAAAACAATATTTTTTTTATTCTAATAAATATAAATAATTCTTAAAGTATATATATCATCTCATATTATTTTTCCTCTTCATATCAATAGAAAAAGTGATTAATCTTATTTATAATAACTATATTTAAAATTTCATTTACAAAAATATAAATCAAAAGAATAATGCAACTATTAAATATATAAAATCTATGCATAAACATGTTTTTATATATTTATATATACAATAAATTAATTATGAATTATAATTTACATTAATTATTCATAAACTCTATATTAATATTACTACTTTTAGAAACATGAGTTTTGGGGAAAACATTTTTAGTAGGGTTTTCTCCCTTTATCTATATAGATATAGATTTAAAAATAACCTGAGTAGTGAATACCCCTTTTGACCCAATCAATTATATTGCAGTAAATTGTGTTGCAATTAATGTTGAGATAGGCTTTGAAAATTTCCATAGATAGGTAACGATGCATCAAACATTGTCAAAGCAGGAATAAATATGATGTATCATTCGCAGTAAAAAGAACATAAAATTATGTCATGAATAAATTTTCCATGACTTTGATCGAATAAATGTTGAGTTTAAAGTTTGAGATTATGTCGAGAATTTATTAGATAGTTCACATGAATAAATTTTCCATGACTTTGATCGAATAAATGTTGAGTTTAAAGTTTGAGATTATGTCGAGAATTTATTAGATAGTTCACACATAAATTTAGTTATAGAATTTGATATTATGCCGATATCATAATATAGTAGGTGGTTCACAAATATTATAGTTGTAGAATATATTAAGAGGCAGAATATATTAAGTAAAGAATTATGTCTCTAATTTGAAGCCCAAGTAATTTAAGCGTCTTGTTTGTGTTCAATAGATCATGAGCATGAGCTTCAATTGGTACGCATGGATGAAATAAAAAATACATTAATGTATTTTATTAAAAAAACAAATGATTATTTAATATTTATTAGGGTTGATGTTTCCTATTCTGAATAGGATCACAATATAATAGATGTGGGTGGTTTTTTTTTTTTTTTTTTAAATACAAAATTAAATTGCACATATTTAAAAATCAACACCGAGGCAAAAGCCTTACAAAAATACTTGGGTATACCCAAGAGTCCAATACATCACAACTCTAATAGAGGTTCGAAAATGGGTGACCAATCCATTTCGAAACAAGAAACAAACTCAAACACCTAAGACACTCTTCACCTAACACACACAACAAAGATAAGCTTAGGGAAAATTAAATATAAGTGTTTAACTTCGTATAGGATACGACAACTTTTTTAGGAAAAAAACACAACACTTTGAAAACATCTTCTTTAATCTGCCGAACTACCAAGTTAACCAAGGGATTTTCTTGATAAGAAATGCATCGATTCTTTACTAAAGGAATTATGTGAGAGCGAGTGAAAATAGTAAAGTATGAATGCAGTCTATTAACTGATGATCCATTTCTGAAATCCATATGGTCTATTTATACAAGTAAAAATCGTATCACAATAGGTAACATTGGACCAAAATGAATGGAATATGCCCGAATTCTTGGGATAAGCCCTATCTTATGAAGCTATCAAATCAACATGCGATTCTTGTGGTCGTATTCCTATCTGGGCGAGATACATACTTCCTTCAACTGATTTAGGACATGAATGAATCCGCTTTTCAAGGGTACCCTGTTTGTCCTTGGCTTTCCTCTTCGTGTTAATGGGTCAACCACAAACTAAATGTGGTCAATCTTTTCTATTCGTCAATGGCTTCTTTGATCTTTGCTTGATTATGCATAGTCAGTAAGACCAGTCATTAGTTATCCCTCCCCATTTGATTATGCATAACAAGTGGTATCATCTTGATTATCTTATTGATTGAACAAGTGATATCAAAGTGAAAAACATGTTAGGAGGAAAGTCGTTGGTCCTCGAGATGAGAGTCAATATCCACAACGGAAGACGGGATTGATTTACTTCAGCGAGAGAGCCTCCAAGTTGGTTGTTCTCTACCAGCTTGGGTTCAATGAAATGGTTATTTATCAGATCAAAAAATATTACTTAGTCAGTTTTCAAGTAATACTCCAACACTTGTTGTGTTGGGTTTTAAATCCAGTGCAAAAAGTTTAAAGAAAGCAGTAAAATACACAAAGACTTTTAGAGGTTCGCACTACACCATCCTACGTCCTTTCTTCAAATGTGCAGTCTGAAAATACTAAGCTATCAATTACAAAGATGTCAACGGTTTGTTGCTAGCTGATGAATGTCGTGTCCACTAGTCCACTAGCTCACTTACCAAGCCCTTCGCAATCAAGAGCTTCTACAGGCTTGAAGAGTGGGCACACCACCTGGCCTTCAAACTGGACGTGAGAGTTTGAGTTCCTCTCAAGAACGACAGTTTTTGGTATACATATGCGATAGCTGCCATTGGAGCACTGATAATTCCAAGATGTTTTCTTACTCTGAGAGTAAGAAAATAAAAATAGCTCTTACAAGATGCACAGAGCCTCATGTTAGAGAAGGAACACAAAAAGTTGATAAAATTAGCCTTAAAGCTTTTAGATCTGGAAGTTGTTGGCATTCAAAAGTTCGGTAGAGAGATGTCAGATTATTAATCTTCTTGTATAACATGTTCTCGTAACCTTCTCAAGGTGGAATGCGACCTCCATTTATAGGCGCTCCTTGGAATATTTGAATCTCTAGCCATTTGTAGCGTTGTGAGACATTTTGGAAGGAGTCCAATCCATGGTCTCACTTTTTCCGAGATGTCTACTGAGGGTACTACTTTATGGGAGTGGTAGGTTAAAAACCAGAATGTGTCAAAACAGCCTCCAACCAATGTTTGTTGGTAGATTCCTTGGATGGACAAGCTTTAAGATACACAGACTTTAAGTTATCCACACTTAAAGTCTGGTCTTGTAAAGTATTGATTTGTCTTGGTTAGGGAAGAGTCTCTGCTCGCGTTTGGGAATCGCGCTCGCTGGTTGATAGTTAATGGTCACTCCTTGCTAGTGGTGACATGTCAGTCAGCAATCTTCGACTGTAGGGTGATTTGCTGGAGAAGGATTTTCAGTCATCAAATACCCATTGCTCCATGCTGGTGATTCTGCTGGGATCACCTTTTGTTGGTAGCTCCATTTCTTCCCAAATTGGCTTGATCAATTCTTATTACAACTCGATAATTCCTATACATAATATTACAAGTTTGAACTAATCCTCGATAGACTCTCTAATCTAGTACGATGTTTGACTCATCAAAATAATATATAAGGAAGGAATTACTAACAATAATTCATATCAATTTCTCCCTTTTTTAAATAGTCTAACCCCCTCTTCTGTTGTAAAAATTTATCACAAGTTTTTGATTTTACAAATTTATTAGTCTAGTTTATACTAGAAAACAAAGATTTTGCACAACCTACCCTAAGATCTTCCCCCTGAATGGGAGAGATATTGCTCGATTAATAGGGCAAAAAAATGAATGAGCTGTTCAAAATGTACTTCATTTAATAATTATAGAGAAGGAGTTACAAAAGAGAAAATAAATAACAAGATTCTTGTTCTCCTTCTTTTTTAGCTTTCACTTTATTCTTCAGAGCGGCTGGCATCCCTTGGCATCTTGTAGGATCAGAGGGGGAAGAAGCCTGGTTCTGTTAGATCTTCCCTATAGGTTATTATGGGAATCTGCTTATCTAGTATAATGCTTAGTTGGAGGCTGTAGGGCATGATTTTAATTAATATATCTAGTACTAATCTAGTTAGTATAAAATCTTATTCCATATATTTTAATCTCCCACTTGGACTACGATTTTGATTTAAAAAATCATGCTCCAACCTTCCTTTAGGCTGACTCTAAAATTTCTCAAGAATTATCTTTACAAAGTTTCTCATGATAAAGACAACTTTGTCGCTCGAAACATCTCTTGAGCTTCTGGATCTTAGCTCAAGGTTTTCTTTGTTTAAAACATTGCATCCAGTCTTAGTTTTTTAAAATCAATTTTCAAAATTGAATTCTCTAATTTAAGTTTTTTACAGTCCCAAACAAGAGATTGAAGTTTGCTCAATTCTTCAGTCAACTTCTCGACTTGACTTTTCAAAAATGTATTTTCTGAAGATAACTCATTCTATAAAATTGAAAATCATAAAATGAATTCTGCAAAAGTTTTGATAGATATATCTTTTGAACAAGAGTGACACGATTTAAAGTTACCTAAAGTATGATCTATGAAAAATGCAAGAGAATATGTTACTTCCTATTGTTCAGCTATAGTCACTGGACATTCTGACACAACTTGTTGGACTAAGATTTCCTTATGGAATATAGTCTCATTCTTAGAACTAACTTTCATGATCTGGACTACTCCTCCTTCTTCCTTAATCAAGTGGTTATCTTCAGCTTGTTGATAGCTACGTGTCTCTTCTTTCTGGGAAGGTCTTGATGAAGACAAACAACCACATAAAAAATGTGATCTTGTCTTTAGTGACTCTAAACAATTAGCCTAAAAGACTAAATGCTCTGATACAACTTATTGGTCCAAATATACAGTTAACAAAAATACACACAATCAATATCTAAACAAAATTAGCATGAAATAAAAAAGGGTTCGGAAGCGTGTGAAATGACATATAATCCAATGTTTAACAAAATCAAAGATACCAAAAGTCTAGCAAAAGATAAAGTGTTTTAGCAGCGGAAAGTTATCAATGAAGTATGCATATGAAGATAAACACTTCAACATCTAACTATTACAAAAGGAAGTCTTCAGCTCCACACAGACTGCTATCTCCTACTCCGTTCCAAAGCTTCTTTTAACCTGCACATTTCAGAAATAATGCATGGGACTAAGTACAAATTGTACTCAGTGAACACATGCCCGAAAATAATGCAATTATAAATAATTTTGTCATGCCTTTACATCGAGTCTCACATGGGGTTTTAGGTTTGAAATCCTCCCATGTCACCAAAACATTTTATGACTATGAGCATGCTCTTTTACTACAGTTAAATTATCTGCGATAAACATATGTGACTGGGAGATGGCCTCCTACCATTGCCACGATGCTAGTTCGAGTAGGGCATGACCCGTTGCATGTCAGCATCACAGAGCACTAACCCATGATATCTCTTTTACTACCACGGCACAATCGTTAAGACTCGCAAAACGTAGAGTCAACATCCACGTCGAATACATTTGATGTTCTTCTCTAAGTGGGGTTCCCCCCACAGAATAGCAGGCAATAACAAAATAGTAAAAGTGAAAACATCAATAATTTCATGCTTTGATATGTTTAAAAATAAAACATCATTTGATTTTAGTGATGGATTTATATACTGAAAGCATTATGATTGGTATATTATGTACAAGGTTGATTAGTTAATATACTGGGAATCATAAATGTTGTATGTTCATCTCCTGTCTGAATTAACAAACATGTGTCGCAAACACAATTATCCTCTTATCTCGTCGATAGGAAGATCATATGGTGTGTAGTAGATCACGGAAGATCGTATGGATCGTTTGACCTAGCGAGATATAAATGGTTATCACAGCTGACACAGTTCCAGGATAAACTGTCAGTGTAAGCTGCAATATACGCGGTAATAAGCATCTTATCTTGGATGGCTTGGTATGCTGATGTGGGGCACACATTGATAAGGACCTAAGTCGAGATTGATTCTTTTATCTGACATTAAAAGAATCTAGATCTCTATGGCTTGATGAGATCCCAAGCCTATATGAAGGTACAGAAGTATATGCAGATTGTGTAATACTTTGAGTTGCAGTGAAAGGCTCTGGTTGAGCTTGTATATCTGTTTCTTGGATAATAGCAGTTTGTGTATGGCTGTCTGGTATTGGAACTAGGTAACCACATCCACTATAGGATGGTGACATTCCCTGAGCAGCTCAAAAGGTTCGTTATGCTAAAGTCCTGCAAGCTGATTAAGTTCAAACATAAGTGAAAATGTTTGAGTGGAATGACTCAGGAATATAAGATGTTAATTAATTAAATGGCTTGTTAGAGCTTAAACTAATTAACGAATGTCTATAACCTTAAATGTGGGGATAAACCGAGCCCATGCAACCCGTACCTCAAAACGTGGTAGCAAATAGGTAGGACAATATTGATTCTCTGGTGGAATGAATTTTAATTAATTAATTATATTCTGGGTTGAATATGGGAATTAATTAATTGATAGGCCTTATTTGCTATTTGCATTCTGGTCCCTGGTCTGGCACATGAAACTCAGGCCCAATAGAAGTCTAGTATTTTCAAATAAATAGGCCTCAGTTCCTTAGATCTCAACACACACCACAAGATCATAAGTTGCACACAGCAAACCTGAATTTGGGAGCTGTGGTGATCGACTAGATCTGAGAAACGAGGAGGAAATTCTGCTTCTCAACCGGGCAAGGAATCTGAAGGGAATCTTCACCAGATATTCAGATTGAATTGGGATACAGATCAGAAGATCAAATCAGGAGGATCTTCTTTCTTCTCTCCCTCTTCTGTTTCGAAAATATTATTATATTTTCATCAGATTTAATTCTTTTATCTGTTAGGGAATTAATATTTGTTCGTGAGAAAAAGATCAAGAGTAATCTCCGCGCACTCGTTCTTCAGGGTTTTGCAATCCAGGTATTCCGCATAAATCTTCTTTATGCATAATTAATAGGAGCATGCTAGGAATAATCATAGGCATAGCAATTTATTTTTGAGATTCCAATTAACGATCCGAGAAAACGGACTTCGTGATTCAGTTCACGAACCCCTTCATTTAGTTTAAACCCACGATATAGGGGTAAAATACCCACCTCGAGTAGGTGTAGTTGACACCAGGTCGGTCTTCGATGACAACCTTTTCTTTGCCCTTTCCTATAAAATAAGGAATCTGAATAAGTTTCCAAGGGTTAACAAAATGAGATATTTATAGTTTGATACATCAAAGAATTCTAGACTCTTAAGCATTCATGGACTTTTCAAGTTTTGAGCCTCCGGATATAAGGATATAAAAGAATAATTTATCATTTTGGTTTGACGAACAAGGAAATCAAACAATGATCAAACAACTTGTGATTTGACATTGAGGATCGTTTTAGAAAGAAAGCTTATTGTTCGATGAGATCGAACAAGTATACAAGACTTCGTCCAATGACTTAGTATTAGTTCAAGGATTATGATTGAAAGAGGTTTCATAATCAGTTACGAATTGAGGTGCAATTAATTGAGAGTATGAGAACTTATTGAATGACTTATGAGATACAATCGAGAGTTATTTTAATCTCAGATATGAAAAAATTTAGATAAAGTTTTGATGTTAAGGTTTAACAAGTTCAATCTGAGATAAGTTTAAAATAAAACTTAAGTAACAAAAGATCAGATTAATTGATCGGAGTTGGTTCAAATCAAAAAGTTTTAGAGATAGTAGGAAAGAAAAGGAATGCTCTCTGTGTCGACCGTTATAGAAGATGTTGACCAAAATAGAAGATAGGTTGGATCGATCGATGAAAGAATGTTAAAACATTTGAAGAAGGGGTCTGTGTCAATCGACATGCATATGTCGACCAAAATAGGTCATGTCGATCGATATCGTGTGTCAACTGGTATGAAAAGTGTCGACCAAAATGAAAATGTCGACTAATATAGAAACATGATGACTAATATGAATATTTTATTCAAAATAAATATACATCGACCAAAATCAAAACTTGTCGGTCAACATGAATTATATCAATTGATCTGGAAGTATGTCGATCAAAACAAGTGGTTGATGGGCGAGAAATCAAACAAAGGGTTGCATGTCTCTCTACGTGTTTCACATCGACTGATACACCCATTTCGATCGACACATAAGTGGGTCGACTGAAACAAAGAGAAATTATCTTCCTCGTGAAAATAGGATTTTGGCTCAAATGGTTATCCGGGCTCGTCCAATCAATTTCTAATAACACCAAATGGTTTCTAAATATATATAATGAATCTAGACATAATTCTAAACATCAAATGCATCATAAACATGGTAGAATCAATATAAATGCTCAATATTTCAAAATGGAGCCGAAATCTAAAAAATAATCCGAATGATCACCTTCATTCCTATGCTATCATATAGTTTCTAGGCTCAATATTCAACATGCTAAACATACATACATGCTCAAAAAGCTCAAAAGTAAACCTAGAATCATAATACTCCAACTAGGGCAAAAATGACAAAGATGCTTAAAATTGATGATAAACTTGATGCGGGTTAAGGTTTACCTCTCGAACACACTAATATCACGTTATCTTGAAGATTTCTTGAGTTTAGATTGATCACAACCTCTTAAACAAAATAGAAGAAATGAGGTTGGAAAATGGTAGAGGAGAAGTTAAAAATCCTAAATAACATGTTATTTTCCTTAAAATGACCTCACCGGAGCTTCGCCGGAAAAATATTGGGAGAATATGTGGAGAATTGAAAGAGTAGAAGTGAATTTTGAGGCTTTCTATATATAGAAATAAGGAGGGGTAGGTTTGGAATTATTCAAAGTCAATAATGTTAAAGTGGTTGTCATTCGGTTGTCTCATCGGTCACTTTGACATCAACTCACGTCAACTCTACATCATCTTCACTGAAAGACGTAATATTCTATTGATCTACGAAATTTATCGATCGATATTATTTGGATACAAAAATATTGGGTTGTGCAGAAATTTATCAACCCTCGGTTAAAATTAAATTCACGGATTAATAATAAATTCCTTCGTTAAAATATAGAAATTATAGGGAATAATGTCTGACAAATAAATTCTCAATTTAAATAGATCTATAAGTGTCTCTAATAATATAAGTGTCTCTAATAATAACAAAATATTATTTTCAAATTTATGATAAATACATTAAAATTTGCAAGGGGTGTTACAGAACTCTAAAACAGAATCTTCAGCAGTACTTCTAACAAATCTCGTGTGGCTACACCACAAATCTCGTGTGTTAAAGTTGTAATATTGATATTTGGGTTTTTTTTTTCTCTTTGCATGTTGTCTTTTCTATATTCCACTTGAATCTTCAGTTGGTGTTATTATATCCTCAATATATGAATACTTCTCATTGATGAAGATGAAATCAGCTCCTTATTTTTGCAGGTGAACATTGACGTACGAATATGTACCACCCTGTAACTTTCCATCATTTCATGCATAAAGTCTAATTAATGCAAAGTACAAATTTGATATTCAAATATTCAGAACCAATATTCTACAGTTTTCAACTAGTTCTCTTCTCGAGTGGTCTGATACCACTTTACAGAGGAACCTTTAAGTTTGATCTTCACCTCAATTCATTTGTGTCTATGTCTTTGGCTAGCCGGACGTAAACTATTACTCCCTCCGTCCCGGCTTAATTGTTCCGGATTGACCGGACTTAATAACCAAAGGTGTGAGTGTAGAATAAGTTGAGTGAAATTAATATTTTATTGTTGAGTGTGAAAAAATTGCCTTTTTTAGTAACATGACAATTGAGTTGGGACAGACGAAAAAGGAAAGTGAGACAATTAAGCTGGGACAGAGGGAGTACATCATATGGACTGAAATAATACATTCAAAGATCATCTCATCCTAAGGCAGTTCCATACAACAATTACTACTAACTGGATGGTTTTTCTACATTTAATCAAAATACCCAACAATACAATATGTACAATACGAGTCCTTGAAACACGTGTAGGGTTTTACCGTGAACCAAATCACCAAAACCAAACTGAACCGGATCGATTTATGGATATTGCTCATAATTAAAATTCACAAAAACCTAGCATGCTCCTATGAATTTAATGCATATCGTGGATTGAGAAATTACCGTTATTCCGTCGTGTCTGAACCGATCTTTTGCCTTTGAATTTCCAATTTGAAATCAACCACGCAATCCGATTTTAATCTGCGGAAACAGAAATTAGAGATCTAATTTCTAGATAAAATTGAAAATAAGGAGGGAGGAAAGAAAGAAATCTGTTCTCCAGATCAAATCTTCAGGGCTGTGTCCCAATGCTGTTCAGATCTACTACTGGTGAGGACTCCGTAGATCTGTATTCTGAGCAGGACCAGAATAGGAATTCTCCTCCTTTCTACCCAAAATCGGCGCCTCCTCTCTCTCACTAGGGTTTAGTGTGTTTCAATTGTGTTACAACTTATGAGAGAGAGCTGTCTATTTATAGACCTAGGGTTGTAAACCCTAATGGGCCATTTTGGGCTCAATTCAACATATTTAATTGGGCCAGACCTGGGACCTAATGCAAATAATAAAGTAGGCCTATAAATTAATTAATTCCCATGTCCACAATCCAGGACACAATTAATTAATTAATATTAATTCTTTTTCACCACAGAATTAATACTGACCTACCCCTTTATTACCACGTTATGAGAACGGGCTGCATTAATTGAGAATCCCCATATTTAAGGTTACCGGAAATCCATTAATTAATCGGAGCCTCTGACAAGCTCTAACTACAATTAATTAATATCTTATAATTCCTGAGTAGTACCACTCAAACCTTATCACTCGTGCCTGAAATTAATCAGCCTGCAGGACTTTGGCACGATGAATGTTATTGAGCTCCTCAAGGAATGTCCCCATCCTATTATTAGGATATGGTTACCTAAACCCAGTCTCAGGCGGTACTACACGAACAGTTGTTACCCAAGATGCGGATATACGAGCACGTTACTTAGGCTCTCCACCATGGCAAGTCAAAGCATCAATCAACCCGTGCAAACCCCTGAACCTTCGTTAGAGTTTGGACTCAATGAATATAACGAGATCTCGTATTCGCTGATGTCAGACAGACGAATACATCTCACTGCGGTCCATCAATACGCCACCTCTGCGTACCAGCATGTCAAGTAATCAAGACAGACTACTTATTCCGACAATGCCGTAGCCATCCGGACAGACGTATCCTCATACGCTGTCTCGGTTGTGATCAGGTTTATGTCTCACTAGGTCAAGTGATCATACTGTCTTCTGCGATCTACAACACGCCGTATGATCGTCCCTATCGGTGAGACAAGAGGATACCATTGTTCATACATGTAAGATTGTTAACAGATAGGAGAAATAAACCGTTGTATACTCATTATAATAAATGCTTTCAGTATACAAAACCCATCAATCTCCCACTTATACTCAAAGCATAACTAAGCTATTACAGAGTATACAATCCGTCTATCTAGTCTGCTGTCACTTTAACCATTATCAGTGGTCGATATGCACCTCAGACCCAGCTCACGAATATGTCTTTCGTAAACTTTCTGCAGCAAGCTCTTTGTAAATGGATCAGCAAGATTGTCAGCAGTGTCAATCTTCTTAATCAGCACATCGCCCCTCGATACGATTTCTCGTTTGATATGGTACTTTCTCTCTATGTGTTTGCTTGCCCTGTGAGACCGCGGTTCCTTTGAGTTAGCCACTGCACCAGAGTTATCACAATAAATTGTGATGCTCCTTGGCAAACTCGGGATCACGCCCAACTCTAAAAGGTAGTTCCGGAGCCATACCCCCTCTTTCGAGGCGTCGGAGGCGGCGACATATTCCCCCTCCATGGTGGAGTCAGCAATGCATTTCTGCTTTGAGCTCCTCCAAGATACAGCTCTACCTCCCAGCGTAAACACATATCCTGAGGTCGATTTCTTTTCATCCTGGTCCCCTTGGAAATCCGAGTCTGTATAACCCACAGGGCACAAATCCTCACTTTGATAAACTAGGCAGAAATTCCTAGTTCTTTTCAAATACTTGAGGATGTGCTTTACAGCAGTCCAGTGCGCCTGACCAAGGTTAGACTGATATCTTGCTACCATGCCAACGGCATAACAGATATCTGGCCTGGTACACAGCATCGCATACATGAGACTACCCACAGCCGAAGTATATGGTACAAGACTCATCTCGTCTTTCTCCCGCTGTGTCTGAGGACACTGCCCACCAGAAAGACGAACACCATGTCTGAAAGGTAGCAAGCCTTTCTTGGCGAGTTGCATGTTGAACCGGGCTATCACAGTATCCACATAGGATGCATGGGATAAGCTCAACATTCTTCTCTTACGATCTCGTAAGACCTTAATACCAAGAATGTAGCCAGCTTCTCCCAGATCTTTCATTTGGAACTATTCGGATAACCAAACTTTGATTTCGGACATCACTCCCTCGTTGATTCCAAATAGGAGTATGTCATCAATGTATAGTGAAAGGAAGACCACACTCCCACTGACACAAAGTCGGTAAACACAACTTTCGTTTTCCAACTGTGCAAATCCATAGGATTTAATCACATTGTTGAAACGTAAGTTCCACGACCTTTAAGCTTGCTTAAGTCCATACAAGGACTTCCTAAGCTTCCAGACAAGATGTTCTTCGCCCTTGCTTATGTAACCCTCGGGTTGCTGCATATAGATGTCTCTACCTTCTTCAAGGTAACCGTTTAGAAAAGCGGTTCTGACATCCATCTGCCAGATCTCGAGGTCCATATGCGCAGCTATGGCAAAGAGTATTCAGATGGATTTGAGCATGGCTACGGGTGAAAAGGTTTCGTCATAGTCAATGCCCTCTTTCTGACTATAACCCTTTGCCACCAGCCTGGCTTTAAAAGCCGTGATCTTTCCATCCGCCCCTTTCTTTCTCTTGTATACCCATTTGCACCCTATGGCCCTAAAGCCATCCGGCAAATCAGTTTTCTGGTATACATCCGTAGCAGTTATGGATTCAATTTCAGAATCCATGGCGACACGCCATTTGGCAACATCCTTGTCTTGCACTGCCTTTTCGTAAGTCAGTGGGTCAGAGTCCTCATGTCCGTCTTCCGGGCTCAAGTCTGAAAACTCACCCACGAACATGTACCTTTCCGGCTGGAAAATAACTCTCCCACTACGACGAGGCATCGGTGCCGTGTCAGTAGTAGGTGCAGTGACTTGTGGTCCTGCACCTTGCACTGAAGAACGTGTCTGTGGTGCTGTACCTCTCACAGGTGCACCCACATCTACATGTTCCCCTTCCCTTGGAATTACATTTTCGTTCTCAATTTCTTGAAGAACGATATCACTCATTGACATGTGATTACTCACATACTCGTCCTACAAGAATCTAACGTTGGTGCTAACAATGACTCTTTGACTCTTAGGAGAGTAAAAGTAGCCACCTTTCGTTTGCCTGGGATACCCTATGAACAACATTACTTTTAACCTGCTTTCTAATTTATCAGGTTCCTTTGACAGTACGAGTGCCGGACACAAACTAGGTTTGCAACCAAGGAAGAGCTCAAAGGTGTCTTAGGAACTGATTTAGAAGGCACCACATTAAGCACGTAAGCTGCTGTTTCCAATGCGTAGCCCAAAATGAAATTGGTAAGTTTGCATAACTCATCATTGATCTTACCATCTCTAGAAGAGTCTTATTTCTTCTTTCAGCTACACCGTTTTGCTGGGGAGTACCCGGTGCAAACCACTGGGATGTAATCCCATTTTCTGACAAATATTGCAGGAACTCGTTACAGAGGTATTCGCCACCGCGGTCAGATCGCAGCGACTTGATAGTTTTCCCGACCTTCTTTTCTACTTCAGTCTTGAACTCTTTGAATTTCTCAAATCATTTAGACTTGTAGCGAAGCAGGTAAACGTATACGTACCTTGAGCAGTTGTCAATGAAAGTGACGAAGTACTTGTTGATGGATTTATATACTGAAAGCATTATGATTGGTATATTATGTACAAGGTCGATTGGTTAATATACTGGGAATCATAAATGTTGTATGTTCATCTCCTGTCTGAATTAACAAACGTGTGTCGCAAACACAATTATCCTCTTATCTTGTCGATAGGGAGATCATACGGTGTGTAGAAGATCATGGAAGATCATATGGATCGTTTGACCTAGCGAGATATATACAGTTATCACAGCTGAGATAGTTCAAGGATAAACTGTCGGTGTAGGCTGCAGCATACGCAGTAATAAGCATCTTATCTTGGATGGCTTGGTATGCTGGTGTGGGGCACACATTGATAAGGACCTAAGTCGAGATCGATTCTTTTATCTGACATTAAAAGAATCTAGATCTCTATGGCTTGACGAGATCCTAAGCCTAAATGAAGGTACAGAAGTATATGCAGATTGTGTATTACTTTGAGTTGCAGTGAAAGGCTCTAGTTGAGCTTGTATATCTGTATCATGGGTAATAGCAGTTTGTATATGACTGTCTGGTACTGGAACTAGGTAACCACATCCAGTATAGGATGGTGACATTCCCTGAACAGCTCAAAAGGTTCGTTATGATAAGTCCTGCAGGCTGATTAAGTTCAAGCTTAAGTGAAAAGGTTTGAGTGGATTGATTCAGGAATATAAGATGTTAATTAATTAAATAGCTTGTCAGAGCTTAAATTAATTAACGAATGTCTGTAACCTTAAATGTGGGGATATACTGAGCCCATGCAACCCGTACCTCAAAACGTGGTAGCAAATAGGTAGGACAATATTGATTCTCTGGTGGAATGAATCAATATTAATTAATTAATTATATTCTGGGTTGAATATGGGAATTAATTAATTGATAGGCCTTATTTGCTATTTGCATTTTGATCCCTGGTCTGGCCCATGAAACTCAAGCCCAATAGGAGTCTAGTAATTTCCTATAAATAGGCATCAGTTCCTCAGATCTCAACACACCACAAGATCATAAGTTGCACACAACAAACCAGGTTTTGGGAGCTGTGGTGATCGACTAAGATCTGAGAACGAGGAGGAAATTCTGCTTCTCAACCGGGCAAGGGATCTGATAGAGAATCTTCACCAGATTTTCACATCGAGTCGGGATACAGATCAGAAGATCAAATCGGGAGGATTTTTCTTCTTCTCTCTCTCCTTGTTTTTCGAAAATAATTATTTTATTTTCATAGATTTATTTCCTCAATCTGTTAGGAAATCAAATCTTTGTGCGTGGGAAAGATCAAAGGGCATCTCCTGATAAGCTCATTATTTCACTCACTTATCTATATTATTTTTATACTATTTTATGTAGTTTTATTGAGTTTATATATATATATTATGTGCATGAGTCTATATTAGGTGGTATTATGCGCGTTTTGGTGTTTTTGTAGGGTTTTAGGCCAAATTCAATGAAACCCATTCCAAGAGCAGCAAATGTTCAAAGAATCAGTCACAACTTCTTTCACCGTTGAAATCTGAGCTAATGGAGCATAGCATTTGAAAGATCTTTGAGTTAGCTTTCCAACGCAACTGGAATCGGGTCAATCGGAGTTCGGATGAGGAAGTTATGGCCAAAACCGTGAGACCGCGCAGGAGGGGCGAGAAGCCGCGTTGACAGACGCCAATCGGAAGCGGTCGACGAAGCAAGAAGTTGAGACTCGGTCGACGTGAATCAGCCACGGTCGACGCGTACATGTCTGCTGGAGCGAAAATCTGATAAAATTCGGATTTATTCATATCTTTAGCCCTAGATTTGATAGGATACACCTCCACCTCTATAAATAGCTTCATAAATTCGATTTTGAGAGAAGAATTCGATTCCTAATCATATGTTTTATTTTAGATTTCAATTTTTAGAGGATTCCAAGAGTTCTAGGGTTTATGTTTGAAGACAGAAGTTGGTGGGAAGACATTCCAGCCCGATTTTTTATGCAGTTCAGGTTGTATTTTTCCGTGATGAATACTCCTCTGAATATGTGTAACTAAACTTCTTTTCAGATTCTAGGGTTTCGAACTATCTATGTATACATGTTTTGATTAATTGAATTATTTTCCCTTTCCCTTCGTAGTTTGTGAAATCTGTGCTTATTCATAATCTTGATTTGCTGATCACATATTAGGATTATCTAGTTGATTACTTGAGACGTAACTGTGATAGTTCTCAATCGAAAGAGATTTTCACAATATAATTTGATTTCTTGTCGTAACTGAAGGAGATTAATTGTAGGAATAAATTTGTAGAACTTGGGAGTTAGTTAATTTATCTTGAGACCGAGCGGAGATAGGTAGTTGACTAATCTACTTTACGAATTGTCAGACAAAGAAGTTCGTAATAATTTTCTGATGTTTCACTACGAAGAGGAATTAAAATTGGGAATTAATCAATTCATTCATACATGTTATACTTGATAGGTAGATATCCCTGGAATCTGTGCTTCTCTTATTTGACTTCAAAAGCTTTTTAATTTTCCTGTTTAATTTTTGATAGCAAAGATTGCGATTTTCAAAACAACCAAAACCTTTTCATTTGATTTTCCTAATCAATATTTTCAAGAACGCCTGATTTAGTATTTAGGATTTTTCGCTGTTTCATTTTCCTGGATCGATAACCTTAGGGTTTACAAATTTATTTGCCACTATTTCTATAATTAATCTGTAGAAATTACAGTGATCAAATTGGCGCCGTTGCCGGGGAGTGAACAGAATTAATCTTACTATTAAGTCTGTGATTGAAATATTGTTTTAGGCTATAATTTTTGTATTTTCTAAATTTTTCTCGTAATTTCTTTTTTCCCATCGATCGACGCTATTTCGCGTCGATCGATGAAGCCATTTTCCATCTCGTCGATCGACGCTCACTTTCGTCGATCGACACCATACTTGTTTTCAGATTTTCAGTTGTTTGTTTCAGTTCGTTCCATTTTATTTTACTTTCAGTCTTAATTCACTACCTCTCTTGATGTACAGGTAGTGCATGAGTGCAAGAGCCAGAGGAAAGGACCCGCTTTATTATCACCCGGACATTGAAGCCACTTGCAGAAAGATCCGAAGGAATAAGCGTGCTCAGGAAAGCTCAAGTAACCACACAATGGAAGATAACGTACCACCACCTCCACCAATGCTAACTGCAGAGGAGCAGGCTGTGCTTCTCCAAGACATCCAAGCCATGAGAGAGCAAATTCAACAACTCATTCTGGAAAGGGACAACCCCGACAATGGAGAGGATGGAAACCAGGATCCTCCGGAGGAGTCTGACGATGAGGAAGAAGAGGAAGCCATGCAGAACTGGTACAAACCTCGGTTCAGGGAGACAGACTTCAGAACTGGCATCAATGCCAATAATTTTGAGCTGAAGACCGCATTGGTGCAGATGATCCAGCAAAATCAATTTGGAGAAAGACCAGCTGAAGATCCTTATGCCCATCTAGATAAATTCTTGATGCTCTGCAACACTGTCAAAATCGGGGGAGTCAGCAAGAGTGCCATCCGAATGCGTCTGTTCGCATTCTCTCTGAGGGATAAGGCACAATCATGGTTCACTGCACTGGACAAGGAGAGCATAAGCACATGGACCGAATTGAGGAATGAATTCCTGGAAAACTTCTTCCCTCCGAGTGTCATCAGGCAGAGAAGGAAAGAAATCATCAGGTTCGCTCAAAGGCCTGACGAGAGCTTCAGTGAGACGTGGGATCGATTCAAAGAGCTGTTAAGATCTTGTCCCGGACATGGTTTTCCGCCAGGGGAACAAGCTGAGGCATTTTATGAAGGGCTCAATGATAAGACAGCCAAACTGGTGGACACCACACTCGGTGACTCCATCATGACAAAGATTGGAAAGAAGGCCATGGAATTCTTCCAAAAGATGGCCAACAACAGCCAAAGATGGTCCTCAATCTAAACCCGTCATGTGATGGCAGTCGAGAAGGAGAAAGAGAAAGTTGCCAAGCAACCTGATTTGGCAGCCGAGCTGAAAAGTCTAAGGGAAGACTTCGCTGCACTGAAGCAGGAGAAGACGGTTGCTGTAGTAGAGCCAGTGCAAGCTCCGCCTGAGGGGGATTGTGCCGCCGTCAATTTCATGCAAATGGGTGGTTACCAAAACAACTACCGTGGAGGATATCAGCAGCACAACCAGCCCTACACTTTCAATCACGCGAGGAACCATCCTGGATTTTCCTACGCGAACCCCCAAGCAGCTGAGTAACCACCACCTGGGTTTGCAGTGCAAGATGGAGAAGTGGTGGAGAAGAAGAAGCCAAATCTCGAGGAGATTTTGGCCAAGTTCATGGAAGGCTCTACTGATACTGTAGCCAAGTTGAAGCAAGAGATAGCCGGAGTCAAGACCAAGGTGGACCAAGTTGAGAAACACGTACAGATCATACAGACTCAGGTCGGTCAGATCGCCGATGCTCTCGGAGCCCAACACAAGCCGGGGCAACTTCTGAGCAATACCCAGATTAACCCCAAGAATCAGAAGCAGATAAACCAAGTGAATGCTATCACTCTAAGAGGGGGGAAATCATATGAAGGTCCCAAGCAAGCAGGGACAGACAACCGAGATGAAAGAGAAGCCGAGGAAGAAGCAGAGGCCGTCTCAGGAGAAGCTCCGTCGATCGACGAAACACCTCCGTCGATCGACGAAGCACGGAAGAACCCGTCGACCGAGGCTGATCCTCGTCGATCGACGCCAGTCGAGCCACCCATGTATAAGCCGCCCCTGCCGTATCCGCAGCGGTTTGCCAAAGCGAAGGTGAACGAGAAGTATGCACACTTTCTTGAGAACATGAAGAAAGTGAACATCAACATTCCGCTGATTGAGGCACTACGAGAGATACCGGGGTATATGAAATTTTTAAAGGATATGGTCTCTCAGAAAAGACCCTTTGTAGAGCACGAGAGGGTCAACTTGTTCGAGGAATGCAACGCAATTATCCAAAAGAAGATGCCGCTGAAGAGAGAAGACCCGGGATCCTTCACGATCCCCTGTGTCATTGGAGGAGAGACCTTCGGGAAGGTCCTTTGTGATTCAGGTGCATCTATAAACTTAATGCCGCTGTCAATCTTCAAGCGGTTGAAGATCGGAAGCATCAAGCCCACAACAATCTCACTTCAGATGGCCGATCGATCAGTCAATTACCCGAAAGGCATCGTGGAAGACGTGTTGGTGAAGGTAAAAGATTTTATTATTCCAGCCGACTTTGTGGTGCTTGATATGGAGGAGGATCGAAACATTCCTCTGATCCTAGTAAGACCATTCCTGAAGACCGGAGGGGCATTGATTGACATTCGAGACGGCAAGCTGACATTCCGAGTTAATGACGAGTCGGTCACCTTCCCCATCTACAAAGAAGTGCAGAAGCGCAATAAAGGGAGCTATCAGGAAGAATGCCACATGATCAATCGATTAAATCCGGTGATTTCCTCTCCTTTTTCTTCTAGTGCAATTGATTCGGATTTTCCGGAGAACTGCTTACTGCACTCTTTGCTTTTGTCTTCAGATTTGGATAAGATGGACGATGAGCTTGTGGATCGGGCAATGAAGCTGGAGATATCCGAGGGAATAACACATGAGAAAGAAAGCAGATGGAAGCGGTTGCCAAGCCGACGCAGCCAGAAAAAGAAAAAAAAGTGTGGAAAAACACCCATGTCGATCGACGGAGGAGCCTCGTCGATCGACGCAGCCGTTAGATCCTCGTCGATCTACTCTACTGTTACGTCGATCGATGCACGATGGAAGATAGAGATGGAGTTTTCATCAGCGCGATGTAGAAAAGGGATTGCGGCAGTTTCACCCATGTCAACCGACGCAAATCGGGGAAGGCTGCAATCTAACTCTGATCCGTTGATTCTAAAACTCAAGATGCTTCTGGCACACCTCAGGCATGGGAAGTTAGAAAAATTACTACGAGTTCTACGGAAGTACAAGTCCGCCATTGGGGGGACATTGAGAGACAACAAGGGAGTTAGCCCCTCATTATGCGCGCACAAGAAAAAAAAACACCAAGAAGTGGGGGATGCCAGTTATCAAGAACAAAGATGGAAAGGAAGTCGCGAAAGAACCTGCCTGGACCCGACCTCCTTGATAGTGATTGAAGACTCCGGGGGATATAAAAGTTGATGTCTGAGATCAACTACCAGGTATCGTTCCCTCTCTAGTCTGATTTTCAAACTTATTCCACTCTTCGAGTTGGAAATAAGTTTGGGGGGATGTGGACAACAGATGGAACGTCCTATCTTTTATTTATTCTGCTTTCTGTCTTTAATTTTTCGCACCTTTCTATTTTATGCTTTCAATTTTTTCGGCTTTCCCTCTTTAAATTTTTTCGTATTTTTATGATATTTTGTGGGGAAAAATTTTGAGTTTTGAGATAACCTGAATGAGATTGTGAGATTAGAATTGATTGAGGGTTGAGTATTGAATTGATTGAGATTGCGGTTAGATGCCTATGAATGTAGAATACCGCATGATATGACTGATTTGACACTTATACTTGCATGCTGATTGAGCTGATTTGAAATTGACTGTGGAAGAAAATTTTTGAATCCTTGTGTGAGAAATTGAGCCTTTATTTCGTTTGATGTGAGATTCACATGTGTGTTTTGATTTCTCTAGAACTTGCCTATTTTCTGTGTTGAGACTGCATAGTGTGCACAAGTTTAGGAAATGATATTAGGCCATCTTTGTTAGCCCCATTTCCCTAAACATTGTCCCTTCACATTAAATTTTTCCCTAGTTAGCCACTTTGAGCCTGTACAATTTTTCTTTCCTTGTCTATGAGATTAAGAAAAGTATTGTCTCACTCATGTCTTGAGTTGTGGTATGTATGGGGTTGATTGGTGAATTGGTGATAAGATATGATAAATTAGTGGTGAAAAGATGTGTGAAAAAGAAGCTCAAAGAAATAATTAGAATTCTCATAAGCTCTCTGAAAAGAAAAGAATACAAAATTATCGAAAAGAGCATAAGAGATTCAAAAAGAGAAGAAAAAAAAATGGAGTTTGTTGATGTATATGAGGATATAAAGTGGATGATTATAGATAGTGGTTGGAGATGTTGAGAGTCATGAACTCAATAGATTTAGTCACTTGGCCATATTTCCCTACCTTATCAGAAAAAGCCTACGTTACAACCTTTTGAAAGTCCTTTTTGATTCTAGACTTGTGTGCACATTCTAGCAGTGGAGATATTAGAAAAATTGCAAGCCTATGGTAGAAATTTCTTCATACATGTTTTTGAGTGCTTTCATCTTTACCTTAAACACTTGAGAGTTGAGCGATACACTTCCTGTGAGTTCTTCCACGGTTGATGAATTTTCTGTCTCTTTTCAAATTGCTTGTGGGTAGTGGATTCTTGGTTCTTGACTGTGATGAATCTTGTGAGGCATTGCACTTTAACCACTTGATCTTTTGATTTCTTTCTTGCCTATTGATTGAGGACAATCAAACGTTCAAGTTTGGGGGGTTTGATAAGCTCATTATTTCACTCACTTATCTATATTATTTTTATACTATTTTATGTAGTTTTATTGAGTTTATATATATATTATGTGCATGAGTCTATATTAGGTGGTATTATGCGCGTTTTGGTGTTTTTGTAGGGTTTTAGGCCAAATTCAATGGAAACCCATTCCAAGAGCAGCAGATGTTCAAAGAAACAGTCACAACTTCTTTCACTGTTGAAATCTGAGCTAATGGATCATAGAATTTGAAATATCTTTGAGTTAGCTTTCCAACGCAACTGGAATGGGGTCAATCGGAGTTTGGATGAGGAAGTTATGGCCAAAACCGTGAGA